>JAOEJI010535160.1:0-15751 GCA_025448255.1 Umimayanthus chanpuru
CGATATTCACAAAGCCTGAGGTGACTAATTGTTTTAGTAAAATTGCACTGGTGATTATTCGAGAAAATAAAACAAAAATAGCAAACTTTTTAAAAATATTTTATTCTTCATTTTTAAAAAAAAACACACGCTCTTAACATGCTTTGCGCGCGCGTCATTGCTATAATCACCTAGCGGTGATTACAGTGGTGATTATAGCGAGATAGAACGAAGTTCTCAACCAATCAGCGCGCGCCATTTTCCATAATCACCAGTGCAATTTTACTAAAATACTTTAACTATAAATATAACTCTAATAAAAAAAAATCATACAATATAAAAGATTAAGATTAAGTCTTCTACAAACTTTATGACAATCTTTGGCGCTAACAAATGATCAAACAGCAGCTTTAATAATTTCACCATTATTAAATATTTTCATTTCAAAAAGTAATGTTTTCTATTAAAACATGATAAAATAGTTACGTGATCAGCTTTCAGCCACCTGATAAAGTATGCTATATCCAATCCCCCAGGGCTTTTTTTGCCAAACTAGGAACATATAGTACATATATCCTTCCTCCCAGAAAAGAACTAGAGGGTGTTTTATCTTTTCAATCGTACACTTGTGTGAATTGGTTTTCGGATCCACACTCACACAGCGATTTTGCGAAACTTCGGTCAGGTAGAACAAAAGAAACTAATCAGAAACGTTCAAAAAAGGATTCGGAGGATGTTTTGGCACTTCACAGAATTGCCAACTTAAAGTTTTGTGAATACACTTTTTATTTCTTTGATTTATTGTACATGTACAGCGACCATTAGTAACAATTATCAAACTCAGTTAACTTTGTAATTCTGTTTCTGACCCCTGCCATAGAAATTAAGAAACAATTATTGCATTTTAGCTTGTTTAAAAAGAATGTGCTTCTTAGAAGTTATATTTTAGGAAAATTAGATGTAGCTGAATAGCTGGCTGTTAAAAATTCTATATGAATCTGTGTGGTGAGATATAAATTCATAACACTGGGCCAGTCTTATGTAGCACATTCGTGATCAGAACCTATATAAAAGTTTAATCTGTAGATCTGAAAGTTTATAATAGCCTGTAGGGTTGTTAGCTCATCGTGATATCATAAATAAGGGTTAGCGTTAGAGGGTAAAGTTCGACTAATTTTATGAACATTTACTGCAGTTAGGTCTCTTTGTAAAAATAATTTGCATGGCGGCTTTTTCGATTCTCCTGTTTCTGCTCGCCTCAATTGCATAAATTGAAATTTAGTTTTATTAAATCATTGAACGTACTTCTGCGCTCCAAACGAAACCCATGTTTTAAAAATCAAGTTTCAATATTTTTCATGATATATCATACTAATACGAATAAGAAGAGATTTTCTAAAGCATTTTAAAACAATAAAATCTGCGATAGTAAGTTTTCAAAATGTATTTAGAAACGACAATTTTTTTGACGTTACCGTAAGGCATTATCTAGTCTGGAGTTTAGATGATTGGAAATATGATATATATCTAAAATATAAACAATAATTAGGAGATAAAGTAAGTATGATTAAAATTAAACCGACTTGAAAACTTGTCTTAAATGTCGTTTGATAATTAGTTAAAGGCATTTTCCACCTGAAGAAATCGAGCTGAACATTTTGTCAACAACAATGGCGGACCAGCCCTACGCAAGAAAGATCACTTCAAGTTAATCATTCTAAAAGATTCATTTAAAAACTATCACAGTGTTAGCTTACCTCACAAGATCCGTTGCGAATTTGTTTCAAACCATATTATTTTGAAAAATTTATCGCAACCTAACAGTTTTCGTTTTCAATGGACAAGAATAGAGTCAAGAAACTGTGCATTGAAATAGCAATGTGCAATTATAGTCGTACAAAATGAGTTGTTTTTTTTCCGTGAGCTGCATGAAAAGGTGACGTTTTATAAACATGCAACTTAACTACTTCAATTTCTTATCTGCGATTGATTCTTTTTTAAAGAAAGAAATCTTCCCTTAAGATGCTGGCAGTTTAATGGGCCAAATCATCCCCGGGGAATGGATTAACCAGTCACGAAGCCAAACACAGCGCGGTTTAAAATGAGACAAATGATTGCTCCTGTCTCTGATATAAAATTGTATTTTTTTATTAAGGTTATACTTTTCCTTTAAGTTGCTTTAGGCACCGCTTTTCAATATTTTAGGTGCTTACAATGTTAAAACCATCACTTTACTTCTGTAATAAATTTTTAATAAGTTTGAATGTTATTGCATGTGAATACTTTGACTCAATTTAGGCTTTGCACGGCACAAATTAACGTGTAATTAAAATTAATGACTTCTTTTCAAACTATTTCAGTTTCTTTTTTAAAAAAATAACAAATAAACTTCTGCAACATAGCTCCCCTACGGAGTTATCGTTTACACTCCAATTAAAATATGTTTTTGAGAAAAACGTGTTTGCAAGGCGATCTCGTAGGAACTATTTTAGGATATTCCCTGTTGATTTTTGGTCCAAACAAGGCGGTATCTGTTTAATAGAAATCTTTTATTGTAGCGCTGTTTTTATTACGCTCTATTTAACTTTAATGTTTATCATGATCTTTAATGGAAAAAAACTTCAAAGGCTTGACACAAGTTTAGGATCAAATTACTCTGCATTTAAAATTAAGTGCACGGAAACCGTACTGCGATATGGAAAAATAAATATCCAATTTGTTAGAGAATTACGCGATATAATTATGGGTATATACCACCAAGTATAAAATGTGATACCTACATTAATTACAAGAGTTTAAAAACCTAATTTCATAGCTAAAACCCATTTATGTTCACTTTTTTTGCGGGAAACTAACTGCGTCTTTGACTTTTTGTTTCTCTTATATCGCTTTTTTACAAATCAGATAGAGTTTAAATATATTCTGTTGTTTCTCGTTATAGTTTGTAGTACAACAAGAAATTTCTCGCTTGTTGTCGATTTCTCAATTTATATATTGCTTCCATTTTATGCTTTGTAAGTTATCAAAGATAATCTGTTTCGTCAATTAACACTCCAAGTTGGATTATTAGCTCTACTTTTGAACCATGATGCTCAAACCTTAAGACTAAAGTACAAGAATTCTAAAAAACAAAACAACTTTCAACTAAAATATATCAGATAACAATAACGAAAATTTGAACGTGAACTGACAAGGAATTCTTGTACATCTGGCTTTTATTGTCAGCTACAAGAATGCGGCCAATAAATTTTAAATTAACTTTCAACATTTAACAGTTTGTTAGCATGCTTACCCACTGAGATATTTTCTTTTATGGTTTATCAAACCTTGTAAATAAACAGGCTTATGAAAACCCACCGAGAACTTACTGCGGTCCATTAAAACTCAGCAAGCTACACGAAGTCACATCCCATTTATACGTACAGGAAGCAAGCTTTAGTCTAGCAACTTCTCGTTAAGGGAAAAATGACATTTTCAGCTACAAAGTTTGTTATCGATGAGGCCTGTTACAAAGCCCTTGCTTTGTAAAGAAGTAAGAAAAGCCTCGGTATTCGGTTTTTAACAATACGTAATTAGAGCTTTTTTTCCCTCTTAGCGACATCTAACGCACAACACAGATGTGTTGGCGGTCACGTGTGCAAAAAATGGATTGCTTTCTCAGCTCAGCTGCGATCGTTACGTGATAAATGAGAACACAAGCAGACACAAACGCGATTGTGGAGACCAAATACGGAACAGTTTTGCAGGCAAACTCGTGAAAACATTTGGCTAAGTTTTCACCTATTTTTTTTCAACAAAGAACTAAAACTCGCTTGAGTAATCAACCCTCGATCGTAGATTTTAGTGCTATAAAAGCTGTTCTAAACCATTTTTATTCACTGTATGTTTTCGTTTGTTTGTGTTATGAATAAATTAAAGGTTTTTTATATCTCAAACAAGTGTCAAGGGTAGATATGTGGTGGTACATATGCCCACACGATCAAATGGGGGAGATGGAAACAAACTAGACATAGCAACAGATCATGGCTCCAGCAAACAAGATTTGTCCCCGCCCAACCCGATCCCCAATAATCCAGCCTTTAATGTCCTTTATGATCAATTGTGCCGAATTGAATTTACTGGTACGAAAGTAGCAGTTTTGCAGTATTCGGGAAGTTGATTTAAGCATGCACTGACAACTGAAACTTGGTTACTCTAAAAAGTCAATTTAAACTTTGAAGTTAAATGGTGACCTTGAAGAAAATGCAACATGGAAAAGAGGGTCAAAGACATTGAAGCTGTGAATAAGCCGTAGAAATAACTCACGCTGGGCTATAAAATGGTTTCAAGGATGGCTTGCTACAAAAGAATCTAATGATTACCCCCTTGATAAAGGAAACGTTTTTTGAAAGATAATTTAAAAAATAAGAAATTAGTTTTTTCCTGCCTGCTTCCAAGTTGAACGAATGTATAAATAAGACTTTTAATCTCGTGAGGTATAAGAAAAAAACAGCATGATTTATTGATTCAAAATGATGAAAAGAATAAAAAGTTTTCGACATTTAAATAACTACTTTGAATAGACCACCTTAAACAAAGCAACAAAGCAGAATTTAACTGGGCAGTCATAATTACAATTTCCTTGATTGGAATTAGGTTAACTCTTTTACCAATCATTAGCAACTTGTTTCCTATTTACCTACGCAATCAACAAGTTATTGGCTTCAACTCTTAATTGAGAGACAGTCCATACTTAATGGAGTCAAGGCCGTGAGATAGGATTTGAAAAGTTCTTTCATTGTTGAATATCGAATGGTTCCTAATCGTGCTAGCAAGACGCATCATGATAGAAATTATATTGCTGTGTAAATCGCATTTGAATATCAGAACAACTACAATATGTAGGGTTTTGTGTAAATGGGCTGTAACACTTTATTCTCTCTTAAGACGACAAGAGCATATCTGGGAGAGGACAAGTATCCCAATTCCGTTTCTTTGTTTTTCTCAGTCATAATCATAACTTTCGAAGAAAAGTATTTCCGCTGTTTCATAACTCATAAGAACCTGGTCAACGTTATTTGTTTTGACAACTTGGATAATGACAGAGTAAATATTATAACCCAAAATATTATGTGCCAAATCATTTGATAAAAAGGGGGTATATGGCTTTCTTTTGGACGGTTTCATTGACTGAAAACTTTAGCATTGTATTTATTCCTAATGAAAAACGTATTGTGTTATAAAATCCCACGCACCCTTTGCCGAAAAACCTCAAATAAACAATTTTAAGCGCAAGTGCTAATGAGAAGTACAACATATATTCAAACACTCTACACCAACCAAAACTGACTCTTTCTGTTTGCCTTGGCACAAAGGTATAATTTGTAAAAACCAAAACATCTGTTTTCACTCATAAATCATTTTCTTCTCGCGCGCGTCGCACTTTCAAACAAACTTGAATTTTGCTCTTTTTTCTGCTCCATATTAAGTTTCAGGCAAACACATGAACAGTGGTTTCGTTTCAAGTCACTAACAATCAGTTTACTTTCCAAAATAACGAAAAAGCATTTGCAACCGCCCCACCAATCATTAAACGCTAGGAGTATCTGTGAAACAGAGTCCTAATGACTTCCCAGCAGTATAGATAAAAAGTTTGGCGCCTCTTAAAACAAACACAACGGGCCAAAAATAAAACCTATTCCGTCGTATTTTTCCTTTACTATATTTTCTCCTTCCTTTAAGAAGGCATGCAGAAATAAGGTTTCCTCTTTCAGATCCACACTCCCAAGTTTTAATGGGTTTTGAAACAAAATGAAAAGGTGTTTTAATTCACGGAATGATGTTCTTTTAATTTCACAAATTATAACATCCATTAGTGACAAAATCAAAATCATTCTGATTCAAGTCTTGGTATTGATTGATTTGTTTATATTCGCATCTCCATTTACCTCACAGCTATATCTAAATACCAAATCAAATTGAGTGGAGTGCGCTAAACAGCATTCATATATGGATTAATTAAACCGTGCTGGGATGTGAAATGCTTGTTCGAAAAGCCAAAATCTAAGTCAAAACTATAGACTGAAGACTTCCGCTTAAACACGCCGAGCAAAAAGGTCTTTTTCTCCTTTCTAAAAGGGGTTGGGGTTTAACCAAAGCTGTAGAATTCGCAACAAGCTGAGTTGTTTTACAGGAAGCGTGCAGGGGCATAGTGTTAAGATATCTTGTTAGCCGGTCGTTTTATCATTAGCAACATTGTTCTGCCATTGAAAGAACATTAGCATGGCTATTCAGAGGCTTTTTACAGAAGCGATGTGGAAATAATGTTAAAACCGGATTCTATGTCGACGCTTCGTGCAGGTGCCAAAGAGCTCTGAGTCGGGGCGACACTAATGAAATTTACAATTGTGTGTATTGAAAACCGGCACTGATATTAATTTTCAATTTGTGCAGCGCTAGCTAGATATGAGGGATTCCGCTTGCACCTGCCTGCTCCACCGAAAACAATTATCCGCCGGAGTTCTAATGAGTTTGAGCAGCTAATAAGTACAAATAGACTTCACTGATGGGCGTCAAAGAATAGCAGACGAGATCAGGAGTAACAGACAGACGCCTTTGCTCGCAAGATCAGACCACGAGACAAATCTATCCCCAAGTTTAGGAAATCTTGCTGTCTTTAAGATGCTACAGAGCAGTATGGACCAGAGCCTCTCCCTCGGAAAGCCTCAAACGCAATACGTTATCAGTGATATGATCGGTCTGGAGGGTCTAGCCAACTCGCGTAAGTACAGATTTGCCGTTGCGCACAAATTTCACTTGCCCTGTCGAGGAGAGATCAAAATCGATTTCCAACTATGATTTTCATAGTTGGTAAAACCGATTTTACCGAACCCCGCCTCTTGGGATATAGATCTGTTAACAGTAGTCGCTGTAAATTAGTTCTGTAAATACTGCTAAAAAGACTAACGGTTTGTTTGCCTTTTTAGACTCGTCCATGGTGTATAGAGGTTACCAGCCACCTCAACCCTCCTCAGAACAAACCTCGCCAGTAGGAGAAGTGAACCCAGCCACTGTCCGAAGAAAGCAAAGACGAAACAGAACCACATTCACCAAGCAACAGTTGGCCGAGCTAGAGAAAGTATTTGAGAAGAAGCACTACCCCGACATTGCTCTTCGTGAGGAGCTAGCACAAAAGATTAGCATTAGCGAAGCTCGAATACAGGTCAGTGCCGTAACGACATCGTTAACACAGCCGAGCTTCACTCATTTATCAAAAAGACCCCAGATAGTTTTCTTACCTGCGTCGTTAGTCATTATATTCTGTTACACGTATTTATCGGAGAGGCTTTGCGCTTTTGCATTAGATTATTCGATAATGAGATCACACAAACTCGTAAAAAAGAGGAGAATGGGTGTGGTCCGCTGTGGTCGTAAGCGATAGCCTCGTGTGATAAAAAAAATCTGTAATTATATTACAACTTTGATCAAGATTGTATTACCTACGAAAATTGTTCGATCTTCGATACAGCTTCCAGTTTACCAAAACCTTGTATAATTAGATTTTTCCTTTCGAACTACAGCGTTCAAAGATAGTGCCAATACAAATATTCTGTTAAACTTTCCAAAGAAAACCAACTTTTTCTTCGCTGCCAAACAAAGATGTGCACGGTTGTTGTCGCTTCTTTGAATAAAGAAATTTTGGTAGTTTATTTCTTCAGGCCAAAGCTCAAACAATGTAAGGATCTGTACGCGATAAGCTTTATAAATATTGTAGCAAAGATTAGCGTTCAATTTAAAAAATGATTAGAAGCAAAACGAGTATCAGGGTTGTTTTTGAGCAAGTGTATGGAAAGCGATGTAATTTTTCCATCATTTTCCGGCGCTCGCTAGTGATTTGATTTCATCACCTTTCAGAGTTTTATTTTCGATTGATGCAACAACAATTAGTATTTTAAGACATGAAAAAGGGCTGTCTTTTGATTTTGACGATACCTATAACTACGTGATAAAGTTTGTTTATAACAAGATTTGAATCTTTTAAAAACAGCGACTATATATTTCCTAATGACTTGGCACCTTTTGTTAAATCGTGTTTTGGATAATCTTGGACTGTTGCTAGACAGTACTAATTCTGGCGAGATAAATGGCTACTAACACTCTAGCTTTTGATTTGACTGAAACTTCACTGAGATTTTTTCTTAGAGATATTTATATAACACTAAACATAAGATAGATCATAGTCATGTACAACTGAGAGTGAAGTGTGCTATGTGCTTGCTTCTTTACTGACAATTCAAGGAGACAACTATTTGAACTCCTTCAATGAAAATCCTCGTTTAAAGCTTAGTATGGCCATCACTTCTAGTCTTTTAACCAATAGTAATTTGATCTTTCCAGGTTTGGTTTCAAAACCGGAGAGCCAAATGGAGAAAGCGTCAAAACCCCAGCCAAACGCTGGCAAAGAAACGCTTGCACCATGACAAACACATTCAGTTGCCGATTGCTCCCAGGCCGGGAATCCCTTGTGCCGGACCAAACTATTTCCTTGGCTACTCAAGCGCTATGCCAGCAGTCAGTTCACATGTAACTTATCCGGGCCTCCTAACGCAACTCAACGCCAATGCCACCACATACATGCCCTCGACTCAGCTACCTGTCCACAACACTCCCCTGTGGCCTTGTCAGTCATTCTCGACGCCAGAACAGCCAAAAATGGCACTAGAAGCGCTAAGAATGAAAGCAAAGAACCATTCGTCGGCATTTGAATTCGTTCCATCGTATCATTATCAATCGTCGTGAGCTTTGCTCATATTCGAGAGATGCTAAAACCAGAGACTGTACGCGTGGTTTCTGTCGGCCAGTATCAAGCAGTATGGCAGATATTTAGCCCTTTCCAATCTTAACACTAATATGACACTATCTCTGTGGAAAATAGATAAGAAAATGCTAGGAGTCACTGAGGAGTAGTGTTGGCCGGGACAGTCAACAGTTTTTAAAATAATCTAAAAAGCGTAAGCTTGGTTCT
This sequence comes from Umimayanthus chanpuru, assembly GCA_025448255.1. Taxonomy (NCBI): domain Eukaryota; kingdom Metazoa; phylum Cnidaria; class Anthozoa; order Zoantharia; family Parazoanthidae; genus Umimayanthus; species Umimayanthus chanpuru. The sequence continues at coordinate 8,984 of JAOEJI010535160.1, forward strand.
TGTTGTCTCTGTAGAATACAAAGCAGCACGAGGAGTTCTCGTGAAAGAAGGAATAACTCGAAACTAGTCTATCTAGTCTAGATCTTGCGCTAACGCTTAGAACGTTTTTTGACAACAAAAGATGTTATAATGCGCTTTTAAAACCGACTAGGATTTATAGATATGAGGTTAGCTGTTAGGGAATTGCTATCATCTAGTTAAGTTTCTGAGTGAATAATTTCATTTTCTTATAATCAGTTCACAAATTCATATACTCCCCATTTTGCAAAATTGTAAACTATACGCACGTCTATGGTCGGCTACATGTAACTATGTCATTGTGACGAGAGGAAAAAACTTATAATTATTTAGTAACTTCTCGTCAGATTCATGTTCAAGTTTTAATACAACAAAGCACAAATCGTTTGCACTATCATTGTAAAATATTTTAGAACAATTTTAGCTGAAGCGACAACAGTTTTACAATAAAATAAATTAAAATACCGAGCCTGAGTCAGCTTTTTAGAATCTCACTAAAGCAAAAATGGGTTTTACTTGCAGACAGAGAGAGTTTACAGAAGATCTGTAATTTTAAATTTTAGATTGTTGTTCAAGAAAGTTACGCTGCAGCTGATAATCGGCCAAAACTTGACATATTTTTGTTGCGGGAAATGTGTTTGGATAATTCAGTTTCAAATGAAGATATTAAAAACGTTGAAGGAAAACAACTTTGGTTTCACTTCATTTGAATTGCAGAAAAAACTAACGCATTGTTAGCCCTTTTGAAACATACTAACAAATCTCAAACAGAATCAGCAGGAAGAAGTCATTATAAACCTTTTCCATCTTCTTTCTATAAATATAAAAAGTTTCGGCGAATTTGCGAGAAATCAATTTACTAAAACGAACTTGAACATTATTGAAGAGTTCAATTTCAATACAATTTGAAAATGAGTCGGCGGAATATGTCAAGTTATTTTTCTTGATGTCATTTAGCTGATTTTCATTAAGTGTTCAGCACTTAAGGCCGAACACAATCAACTACAACCGAGCTGCCAAATGAGCTACTAAAATTCCTTGTATCTTGATAATAGAGAAGCTAGGACTCCAAAATTGATTTGTAACATTTCACACATTTGTGCGGGATTAATCTTTTTATTAATCGGATGGACTACAAAGTTTGTCAGTTTCTAAATAAACGTAACGATTTTTAATAGAAATTGATAAAATATTTTTTCTAAGTTAAAAAGAAATATCCTGAATCTTAGTCTATTTTGCTATCGTATTTGCAGCTGTCGACATTTCGACAATTGTCGGGTTTTCTCTTATTCATTAATATGCCAGTAGCAATAGCTTAGTGAATATTTTTAAATTCAAGTGAGTTTTCAACTCGACAGTTCCAATTATCGGTCATCCAAAGCTTTATTATATCCCTGGATGGGGGTATTAATAATTCCCGAATAATTCATAAACAACTTATGCACGTCAAGCTGTGAGACACGCAGTGCTTTTTCAAAACTCCCAATGACGTCACATATATAATTTTATTTAAACACTCTACGGTGCTTAGCTTTATCAAAGCTTCTTAGCTTTATCAAAGCTTGAGCGGCCATCCCAAAACGAATCGCTTTAGCTTCATGTGTTCTTGTTAAATTTTAAATACAACCAAACGTTATTGTGATCGTTGAAAAAACCGTCGAGAACTGTGACTTCACGACGATACGAACTCTACGCATTCTTTTGTTCTGAAAAATATTCACATTCTTGAGTTAGCTATTTTTGAATTCTGATTTGGCAAAACTGGAGATTCTAAACTTGGCATTCTATTTCGCTTTTAATGCTCTTTTTGGTATGGATAATAAAAAATTTCATATCATAGACATTCCAAAGTAAAAATTTTAGTGAAGGAGAAAGGGATATGAAGTGTACGTTGATTGTTGTACATTTGAAATATTGATATCTTTTTTTATAGAAATGAACTTTCGGCGTATGAAAGCAATAAATATAGAGACAATCGAGTGAGTAGTAGAAATATATACTGACTATAACAGTTGTTGAAAAAAAATTGTTGCTTAATTTCCTACAAAATAGAACTCGGTTTCACTTCTATATTAGCAGTTATGTATAGTGCTAATCTTAAAAGTTTGAAATGTCGTTTCATTTATAAAAATTCAAACAATATTAAAACTTTGATGAAAATGAAGGAAAATCTAGGAATAACATGGTTCCTAATCTATTGAATATTTAGCTCCAGGAGCCTCGGTGTATCCTAAACAAACATTTTACATCAATTTGTCAACGATTAATGGAATATGATAGTAAAAGTGATATTGTCCTTCAGAAAGATCAGCACTTCTGATAATAACAGGCTCTTTAGTAGCCTTCTTGATAACAATAACATTACAAAAAAGCAAAAATCGTTTTCTCAGTTTCGTTTTAAGAAAACACAAGCAAAATTACAGCTTAACTGTGAATCAGTGACATCTCAGAGTCAGTTTTCGAGTGTTTATGATCCCTGACTGGAGCAAATTCAGGGCGAGCAGGTGGCGAAGCTTCTCATTGTTTGCAATCGTATATAAAGTATTTTGAAACAGAAAGAAACGCTCCATAGTTTAGCAATATTTCTCTTTTTATTTATAACAATTCATTTTGCTGTTTTAATTCTTCTCGAAATGAACAGCGCTCTCGTCGCCAATTTTTTTTGGGGGAAGACAACTTCTTCCTCTCTTAATTAGCCTGCACACGATTATTTAATGCTTTACACCAATAGTACCGCGGACATTTATATCTTATCTGATCGTTATTTTCGAAATCTCATTTAACCAAAGCACAGGAAGTATTTTTGACACGAAGCTTAGTTACTAACGGCTTCTTTTCCTTCTTGTATTCTTTCGTTCTGTTTGTTGAGACATCAAATGCCCAGGAATTTTCGTTTTCACTAAGACCAAAGGATGCTTCTATTAAATAATATTGTTTCGTGAAAAACAGTCGTACGTTTGAATATCACTTAAAAGTGTTTTAAAATGTTTGCGGTGCATTTAGATTTAGGCAATTTATTCTTCCTCTCTTTTATCAACAAAGAAAATTAGTGGTCATTAATTTTACATTCTCCTAATGGCGCCTTCAATCTTGCGGCTATTCGACAAACTTCGAAACTGCTCTAAATTTACTTCTGTTCACGTAAGTCTTTAGATACAAGTCGCTCTAGTATCTGGGATAGAAATATCGGAAGAATATTGAACGTTTACATAAAGCTGCGTGGATAATGCTTTGGATTTTGTTATTGTTTTGTTTTAGGTGATGGGTGTAAAAGATACTGATTTCTCTAAAGGTGAATTTTCCCATTAATGGTCAGTTAGCTAGCTAGTTGTTTTCACAACTAAACAGCAAGTTTCATTCTGGAAAATAGCTGAACTAGTTATGACCAAAACAACAAAAAACACCACTCAACTCAATTCGTTTCAGTGGTATGGTTGTAACCTTTGGTTTTTCTATGAGTTTTTATTTTGTATTTTTAAATAAATGGAAGTGCATGATTTGGAAAATTCCAAAAACATTTGCTTGAAATACAGCAGATGCAATATCCGGCCACAAAGCATATAAAATATGTTACGCGTGAACTCCTTGCAGGAGATCAAAATGGTGTGCATTCTTCGAGTTGAGTTACTGTTTAGCACCGTAAATAGTTTGTCATGTTATCCCAGTCAACGTTAGCAAATGTGAGCTTTTGTCCCTTTCAATACAAAGCGTTGTTGGTGATATTAATCAAGTGGCCTGTTTCACGGAGACGAACGGCTAATTTCGCTGATATTATTACGGTATCTTACGGTGCATGTTTGGTTAAACCTAATAGTCAACCATTGCCTCCAATGCAGGACTGAAGTCAATAGTGAATCTACTTGCCTTTACAAGAAGGACTACAAGCCACAGGGGTTATGTGCTTCACTCGAATTTCAAGTCTTAATTCTTGTCGTATAATCTATGCATTGAAAAGGGTAAACAACTAAACTACCACTAGGAAAAGAAGCTAAAATTAAGTGTCACAAACACATGCCGGAAAGTAATCTTTAAGAAAAAAAAACGAAAAAGAAAAAAAGAAAAGAAAAGAAAAAAGTAAACAGGAAAGGAAAGGAAAGAAAAGAAAAGAAAGCAGAACAGAACAGAACTGAACAGAACAGAAGAAAAGAAAAGAAAAGAAGAAAAGAAAAAGAAAAAGAAAAGAGAAGAGAAGAGAAGAAAAGAGCAAGAAAAGAAAAGAAAAGAAAAGAGAAGAAAAAGGAAAAGGAAAAGAAAAGAAAAAGAAAAGAAAAGAGAAGAGAAGAGAAGAAAAGAACAAGAAAAGAAAAGAAAAAGAAAAAGAAAAGAAAAGAAAAGAAAAAGAAAGTTCTAGCCCTGATAATTGTATGTTTCACCTGAAATGTTTATAGATTTTTTGTTTCCGAACTTCTTATTATAAAAAATTAACATTCAAATTTGTTTAATCTACAAAATGAAAAAAAAAAACCTAAAATAACAAAATGATATAACAGTAGATTATTAGTAAAGGGGTTTGGGCTGTCAACTTCTAAAAATTTCCAAAATTTGTGAACGAAATCATGAGTAAACAAAGTAAAAACAAACTGACCCAAGCACTCGTGGAGTTTCAAGTATTATGAGCACCTGACATGCAAGAGAGTGTTTTTAAAGTTTCACACAGAGCTGAGAGGAGACAAGTCTCCTTGCCACTGGGCTGAATTTTATTAGATGCGCTGCGATTTAAACAGTTTTCATTTTTTCACGAAAGTTGTTTCGCGCCAAGTCAAACTCAGCAAGCGGGCTAAATTGCAATTCTGTGCTATGTTTTTTGCAAACATGCTTACTAATATTCATTTTTGGCAGTTGCACACTGAAAAGATCTCGTGATGTTTTTCGAAAATCAATTCGAGGTTGTATTTATTTGGTACCCTATCGGTTGGAAAACAACTCTGTGGGTAGTTCCCTCTGCTTCAATTTGTCCTTCTCGAGTTTCTATCTTCAGGCAGCTCCCTTGGTTTCATGTTCCCAGGAGGTACTAGAGGACAAACTACATCTGCATATGAAAAGAGATGATTCTATAATTTCATTTGCTTATTAGTTTTAGAGACTCCATCAAAGTGCCAAAACTCCTGAGTTTTTTAATTCACTGCTCTACATTAGTGTTTTAAACTTTTAGTCAGTGCTTTAGTGGGTTGAGAAAAATAGATTTATATTGCAATGAAAATACAAGCTCTCGAATCTCGAATAAAATCGGAGGATAACCATCAATTGGGTTTATAAAAACTTAACCAAATATAACCAATATTGGTTTTATTCTTTCAATGTAAACCCTGTAAATTGTTGTTAATACGACATTTACTATACTCCAAACCAGTAGATATGCATCAGCTTACTTTTTTTTCCCTTTCTAAACTTTTTACTTAGTTGGAAAACAAACATTGTAAAAATTGTGTTGTTTATAAAATTGTTTCACTATTTCCAACAGCGCCACTCGAAAAGTTTTCCTCGAGCTTTTCTGAAAATACACCTGCAGCAGCGTGCAAACGCGCATGCGTAAACAGACAGACATTCTAAGTGCTCGATCGCACAGCAAGCCAATCTTATCTCGTTTTACAGAAATAGTAGGTCCTTTCTTAAACAAAACTTGTTTACTTTTCGTATTAAAGTCGGTTTTGCTCCCCGGAGAGAGAGTTTGAGTTTGTGTGGCGTGGAGGTGTCTTGTTTAATTTTTACTGTGGTCTTCCACAACGTTGATGTTCATTTTTAGCCCCAAGTTTCCCGCTAAGCAACTAAGCTGAGGGTGCTTTGTCTCTCAAATGGGTGATAAACCAACAGCGAGTATTCTTGCAAACAAGTTGCCCACGTAGCAACTGAGGAGTTCCAGAGTCAGAGTCATTGATTGAATCACTTCTTTGTCTGACACAACGCTAAAGTCACGATCGCAGTAGAGTCAATTATTTTCTCTCGGACCTTTTCAGACGTTAAGGCAGAAGGTTTCTAATCTCATGCGAGATGGAAAGGACGTATTCATACCTACCATATAGCTCAATTACTTTCATATAGATTATTCTAAGCCAATTTGTTAGCCCACGAACTGGCTATTGTTTGATGTTTCAACTGTGAATCACGACAACCTACTAACTAAAGCAAATCCGGCTGTCAGCCTGGAGAACGACTGAACGAATAGAATTCCTTTCTAATACTGCCACCGTATGCTTACGCATTTTTTTCATGTCTCATTATAAAAGCAAGGCAAAGTTGTGTTTATTATTAAGACTGAAGGCTAAGTTGTTTTTGCTAATTAAGACAATTTCGAAAAGGTTTCGAAATGCCTGTGTAGTGGAGCCTGTATCGTGCAACACTGTTGCGACAATGCGTTTGAAGACACTCTCTTTCGTCAAAAGTTCACTTACTTACACAAAGTCCTTAAAGTCATATGAAAAACCAATATTTTTTATGCCACTCTTTGTTTTCAAGAAAAACGTGTGCTCTTTTCTAGTATTGTAATGGACATTATCTCAAAATTAAGAGATGTTCCATTGAGTACTTAGTGGGATTTAAGTTTAATCCTAATATCACAAACATTCTAGCACGCGCCCACATTTTTACTGAGAACAATTCATAGTGCCATTACTGACGGACCAATCTCGTGCCACCTCAACATCCACATCTAGCTCCACAGGACATTTGATATACATAGTACTCGTTGAGTTTGTGATTGATGCCATCAAGTTATAGTATTTTGTCTATTTTGCCCCCTGATATTTTCATTAG
>JAOEJI010536271.1:0-15750 GCA_025448255.1 Umimayanthus chanpuru
GAAAGGACGCTCTTCTTCTGGCTTTGGTTTTCAATCACTAGCCAATCAAAATCGTCGAAAACACAATAGCCACTCACATCCGCGGTCACGGTGGACAGCGGATATTACCATACAAGAAATCCTGGTTTTAACCGTTCCGATGTTGTCATGAAAAGTCCTCAAAAACCTTCCAAACCTCCCGCCAACAAAAGTCCACCTACTACTGCTGAACCCGCAAGAAAGAAATCAATCACTATCGCCGATGATTCAATCATTAAACACCACCAAGGCAGAAAAATAACAAAACAGCACAACGTTTGAGTCAATTCCTTCCCCCGGAGCAACAGTGGAGGACATGAAAGACTACATGAAACCCCTTCTACAGAGAAAGTGCGATAAGTTTATTGTCCACGCTGGGACAAACTCACTTCACATCTTCGAGGCAAGAGACGTTGCCGAGCAGATCGTTGATCTCACCCAAGAAATCAGTGAAAGCCATCCTGATGTGCAAGTCGTAGTGTCTGGCCTTACAACGCGAACTGACAAAATAACCTTAAAGAAAAGATACCAGAAGTCAACAAGATCCTGCAGTCTTTTTGTCACCAGAGGGAATGGGAATTCATCTCGAACAGTAACATCCCTAGTTCATAATTGAATGCTAGCAGTCTTCATCTCAACGAGATGGGAACTAAACAACTAGCAAAGAATTTAATCGCACCTATAAGGGGGGACGTCTAGGAATCGACTGCCATTTGTGGGTCTGGTAGGGATGAGTCACAGGTAACAAACAGGTCAGCTGATTTCAACGAATCATTGATCACAAATATTATTCGTAGCAAAGGCCTTATAACGGCCGCACTTAATATCAACATGCTCATGACTCACATAGATGACCTTCGTTTTATTTATAACACAACAAAAAATTGATATCCTAGCGATTAATGAGACAAACCTTGATGATTTAGTAGGCAATAACAATATCGATATACCTGGCTATGAGATCATAAGGAGAGCAACGGGCAACAAATGGCCACAATGGAGGTGGTGTTTGTTTTTACATTTGCAGCAACTTCAATTACAATATTCGACAAGATCTGCAGCACGAAAAACTTGAATTTCTTGCAATAGAAATAAATAACCTGCACTCCAAGCCTTTTGTCTCTACATGGTACAGACCACAGAGAACCCCTTGGCCTGTACCTTAAATTTTCAGTATCTTCGAAGATCTCGTTGCCAAAATAGACGCAGCAAATATTGAACTTTACTTGCTTGGCGATGCAAATGCAAATATGTTGCCTGGTTCACATAATTCTATCTCTTGATCTTTGTTAAATGTGCTAGACATTTATGGCCTAAGCCAATTGATTACAAAGCCCACCCGTATGACCGCAACATCTGAATCACTACTTGATGTATGCATAACAAACAGCCCGAAAAAATTGTAAAGTCTGATGTGATCCCATTAGGCATTAGTGACCACTCTCTTGTTTTCACAACAAGAAAAATACACTACGTTAGCCAGGGCTCCCAACACATAATCTGCAAGCGTTCTTCAAAAATTTCAATGAAAGTAGTTTTCTTAACGACCTGATTTCTAAAGACGTGGAAAAAGTAGAACTACTAGATCCCAATGAAATGTGGGACGTCTGGAAAACCCTTTTTATGGACTGCTTAGATAAGCACGCCCCATTGCGTCACAAACGAACTGGTAAAAAACAATCGCCGTGGATCAGTAGCAACCTTTTGTCTAGGATACGTCAGCGTGATTTTTTAAAAAGAAAGCAGAGCAAAAGGGTGATCCAGTCTCCTGGACTGCATTCAAAAAGGCAAGAAATTCCATAAACACTGCAATTAAAGTTGCGAAGGTTGATTACTTTGCAAATAATCTCAAATAGAGTAAAGGCAACATGCGCAAAACATGGCAACTAATCAACGAGTTGGGCTCTCGCAATCACAAATCCACGGATATTCAAGAACTGAAAGTCCAAGGGTCGAGTATCTCTACCCCAAATGAATTAGCAGAGACCTTCAACTCTCATTGGCGAGAACCTAGGTATTGCACCCGAGGATTATATAGAACAAACGGACAAAAAATTCCCACTATCACAAATTGGAAAGACAGAAGTTCACAAACTTATTAATCAACTAGAAAATAACAAAGCCACTGGGTTTGACAAGATTCCTTGCAAGCTACTTAAACTTGCAGTAGACATAATCTCGCCTTTTCTAAGATGTATCTTTAATAGGTCAATTAAAAGTGGGGGCGCAATCAAAAGAATAAGGCCATTTATTTCTCAAAATATTGCAGTACAAATGTACAATTATCCATTGTTATGTTCAAAACTCTCAATGGTTTTTTCCCCAAATATTTAGAGGAACTGTTTGTTAACTGTGACTCAAGATATATTCTAAGGGAAAGAAACAACAAACTGGCACTTCCCCTACCTAAAACTAATTATGAAAAATCAAGTTTCCAATACAGTGGGGCAAAAATTTGGAACAACTTACCAAATGAAGTGCGCAATCTAAATTCCCTCACAACCTTTAAAAGAAAAATTCATTCTCCTTTATCAGACCCACACGGCAATCATGGAAACCGGTGTCTGTAAAAGTCCGTTTACCATAGTTTTATGCATGTTTAGAGTGTTATACTGATGATTTTACCGTGTTTTTAAATAAAGTATATCGTATGGAAAAAAAACCAACTTCATTACTTGAATCATTGCTAAGACTACGAGCTTACCCGAAGAGTTTGTGAAAACACGGATTGCAGCCAGCACTACAATTGTTTCCTCAATGACTAGGTACAAAACGTGCAAATCATGTTCAAGAAAAGAAATCGTCAAGGGCAAACTTGCCAAATTTGAAAACTGTGACGTTTTTCAGAAAGCCGAAAACCTAAAAACAAACAACATTTAGAAAAAAGTTCTGAACGTAAGCAACTTTTTATCTGGAGCACCACTGAGAATGTGACTAAATTAACAAAAAACTTTGTGTCACAACCAATGCGTCAAAAACAATGACATGTTTACCAAAGGGAAGGCTCGAAAGAATGTGACAAGTTTAACGAGGCAGACGATTCTGTTGAAGTCAATTGGGATCAGTGCAGTAATGCGTGAAAAAAGCTTGAAGAAAAAACTTTAAAAGGTGGAAGAACAGAACAGCAAAACAGGACTTGACAGAAAGCAGTGCGACTTTTATGAAGAACTAGCAGGGTTTTTCAGCAGTGACCCAAAAATGTATCCTCCTTAACCTTCTAGATCTACTCTCAGTAGAAAATATTTTTACATTGCAGTTACTTAAAGTTTCCTACAAATAGCATAAAAAACAACTCCCTAACCTCTCTGATAATAACCTTTGCTACGCCAGTGAGGTACATCATTACAATACTAGATATACTGCCAAAGATAACTTCTATAAAGCACGTTTTAGAACAAATATTGGTAAGAAAACTACATCAGCTTTAGCAGCTGATCTCTGGCAACAGATACCAAAACAAATGAAAGATTCCAACATATTTCTTTTTCAAAACCAAATCAAGAAATACCTTTCATTGAAACAGATGAATTGTCCAAACCCAGTCGCCTTTGTTTAGTCTATTGTCCTTATGTGTATATGTTTTTGTTTGTGTGCTTTTGGTTCGTTTTCATGCCTACCTAAAATTGTCACAAAACAAGACCGGTGTCTAACTAGAAAACCTACATTTTATTTTGACACTAGACACTTCCTTCATTGTCATCTATATTTAGTTTCTTCTTGTTTCACTTACTTTGCACAAATACTTTCTTAGTTTTAATCCGAATTTGATGAAACTTTCAGCAATTGATCATTGGGACATGCTCTATCTTTTCGTGATAGTGTATTGCACTTAAATGTAATGACGTCACTATGACGTGATGAAACAGTATGTTTGAAGTTGTTTTCAATCTGTTTTGTCGTGACAAGATATTTATAATGAATACACAGTTTAAAGACTTTATTGACCCTATAAAGCTATAGCAGTTCTTTGTGGCAGTTCATACTCCTACTAAATTGATATGTGACGAAGTGATGACGTCATATAACTGTTATATTACTGTTACATCTCAATCTTTTACAAACACATTCACCAAAATACATCAAAATGTGAACATAAACACTTTCATTTGAGAAAGGCAAAAATAAGTTGTCAAAGTCTGAATTACGTCAGTCACGTGACTGAAGCACTGTATGACGTCATCAACAATAAATATTTACATTTAAGGTAAACAATACATTGGTTTCCATGACATCATCACATGATTAGTTTTTCAATAAAATACAAGATAATTTTCCGAATTAGGAGCAAAGTTAATCATTACACTGTTGGATTTGGAGAAAAAAATGGCAAAAAAATTGTACATTCGACAATCCGATACTTTTATTTACCGTATACGTTGCCCCTAGCAACAAAGGAAAACAATTATTTCAACAATGTTTTCCAATAATATGAATCGGAGTTCATTTGGGAAATAAAATACTCTTGGATTTTCTAAAGAAATGGTCAATAAATCCAGCCAATGTCCATAATCTTTAACCAATTTATGAAAGAAATATTGATTACCCACAATGCACCGCTTTCAGCATATTGCACTATTTTAACACTTTTTACCATAAATTACATCATGCATACAATTTGTAGTCTGTAGAAGTTTCGGAATATCGTTATAAAACGTCAAAAATTATGAAAGTAAGAAATATTTAACACTCCAAATTATCGGTTACCATGGCAACAGGACTCCAAGGATAATGTTGAAACACACTTAGAAAGATTGCCAATAAAATTTTAGGAAAAGTCGTGTAATTTGAGCTTTGAGTTTTAAAGTGTTCAAAAGTTATGATGAAAAAACCCTTGGGGGGGGATTCTGCCCCCCCTTGGACTGGATAGGGTTAAATATACTTATTCCCGTTTTTAAATTATCCTGTAAAATTTGGAAATGTGAATACATTTATTGTATTATTATTTATTATAACCACCAGAACCCTGTTCTGTGCAATACCAAAAACAATAACAATAAACTTTATTTCCACAGGGTGCCCATTCAGCTACAAGGCAGATATCCAGAGGGGCCCTGCTTAAAAAACTTTAGCCTTACAACACATAACTAGGTGACCGCGAGAGGTTGTTAGAGTAGCGGCCATCTTGGATGACACGCTGATATGCGCCAAGGACAGATTATGGATATATATTTGTTTAAATGAACATTTATTCTGTCTCTAATCTGAAGAAAGCACGAGTTTAACAGTAAAGAGTCTTAAAGAGATTTGGAACAATGAATTTCTGCCGAATATTCGAACAGAATTTCGCAAGGAAACCGATAGCATGAAAGCAAGTATTTCTGAACTGAACAAACTTGAAAATAGTAGACTAGAAATCCGCATGGAACTTGACCCGTTGACGAAGAAGCTTGAAGAGATTGAAAACTCGCAAAAGTTCGTCTCAAGTCAGTATGATACTGTTACAAATACAGTACAAGCTGTGAAGAAACAGATCAGTGAGACGGAAAACTACGTCAAATATGTTGAGGACCAAACAAAGATGATGCAAGACAGAAACTACGATCTAGAAGTGCAACTAGATCAACTCCAACAATATACAAGACAAGACTATCTAGAAGTTACTGGTATCCCAATAATACCTATAAATGATAACCCAGCACTGCTTGTTCAAGAGATGTCAACACTAATTGGAGTAAAACTAGAAAAGAATGATATATCCACTGCCCATCGCCTGCCACCAATAAAGAAAATCAAAGATCGACTGATTGTAAAATTTACACGAAGAGAGAAACAAGACAAAGTTTACAAGAAAAGGAAGAATTTGAAATCTAAACGATCCAACGACCTACCAATGATTGCTTCAGCTGTAATAGACCACAAAGCTCCTATCCATATCAATGAAAGTCTAACGCCATACAGAAAGCGCTTGTTCAGTCGAATCTTAGAATACAAGTGTGATCACAACTATAAGTTTATATGGACCGTGAATGGGAAAATAATGCTAAGGGAAAGGATACTTTGCCTACAAAGTGCCTTGTTACCTTTGAGAAATTCGACGAGTTCCTCAACGAACAATACAAAACAATATTGTAAACATGTAATTCACTGACTGATAGTAACGTTCTTACTTCAAAGTAATATACATTCATGAGTGGGGACCAAGAACTTCCGTTCTATTATATATCCGATAAAGAATTTTATGCAATACTTGGCAGCTGGTCTGATAGGCTAAATACATGTAACAATTTGACTTCTATGAACTCTTCTCTACTGCGCAGTAAGCACTGGTTACTAGTCAAATACCAAATAGAATTTAATATCTTACTACTGACCTTTAAAGTTTACATTCAGAATCTCATTTCATTTAAGAATCTGTCTAACTATAGCTTACGATTGAACAATAAATTATATTTACAGCGCCCCAACTGCACAACTCGTACCACACTAGGTGACAGAGCTTTCTGTGCAATGCACCGAAATTGTGGAACAGCTTGCCAGGCTCAATTACGCACCTTCAATCTCTTACTAGTTTTAAGAATGCTACTAAGACGTTTTTATTTAGGAAAGCCTTTGATAAGTGTTATATGTAGATATAGATAGACGGATGGACGGACAGACGGATGGACAGACAGATAGATTGATATTTTGTTTTTAATCATACTTTTGTACTATTATTTTTTCTAATTGCTGTTTTAATATTTGTCATGCGCAGATGCAAACTTTTATTGAATCCGCGCAATATAAATATAATTAAATGTTAAACGTTAACCCTGATAAATCAGATGAGTTTGACCTTGATTTAATGCTCTCTAACCCTAGCTCTGATTACTATTCTATTTCCAAATTCAATAAAATGCTAATTAACTCTGATCAAAAATCTCTCTCGATTTTGCATTGTAATATTAGAAGCTTATCTAAAAATCTTAATACTTTAGAAGACATTATGCTCCCTAAACTTTGTACTCGATATACCTGAAATTACGGAAACTAATACTAATAGGAAACTAATAGGAAACTACCCTTAATATTAGGGGTAGGGGTAGTAAATCGCTTGTATAAAATATAAACAGCTTAGTCAAGCATTTTGAAGAACTACAGCTATTGTTGTCTGATAATTTGCTCGACGCTATTGCAATTAACGAAACTAAACTTGATCATTCAATTCCTGATACACAACTGCACATTGATGGCTACACGCTTATTAGGAAGGATCGTTCTCGTCATGGTGTAGGTGTAGCCTTCTATATTAGAAATAATATTTGTCATACCGAACGAGATCTTTTGCCGAAATAATTTAGAAATTATTTGCCTCGAAATTCAAAACCCCAACAGTAAACCCTCCCTTCTGAGTACGTGGTACAAACCTCGTGACGAAATTTCGCAGGACATACTTGATGAATTTGAATTATTCTTAGCCAAAATTGATGCAGAAGGCAAAGAATCTGTTATTTTAGATGTGAATTGTGATGTGCGTGCCAGTATAATAGCACCTTTCACAAGCAGTCTCGGTTTTCTTTGTGACACTTATCAGGACAGTCAGCTCATTAGTGACTATACAAGAATCACAAAGACAACAAAGACTTTATGCGATAATATAAAAGCCACTAAAATAACAAAAACTTAAATCGATCATGCTAATGTAAATAGTCCTTACATAATCTCTGAAGTGGCGTTGTTCATGTAGGAATAAGTGACCACAGTTTAATCTATGTGATAAGGAAATTTCCCAGTCTTAAATCAGACTCGAAATTTAAACAATTTCAGTTTCAAACATTTTGATTCTCATCTGTTTACTGAAGAACTATTATACACCGACTGGGATTCATATCTTCAGGATTCCAATAACCCTAACGAATTGTGGGCCATTTGGAAAGCTAAATTCATGGAAATACTTGACAGACATGCCCCATTATGGCGGCAAAAAATCAAATCTACACAAGTGCCATGGCTAAATTCCCGTGTTAAAAAAATCGCACGCGACAGAGTTTAAAACGGAAAGCTGTGCGAACAGGCTCTCCCGCATATTGGGAAAATTACAAAATAGCTCGTAATAATGTAAACAAAGAAATAAGAAATGCTAAAAGAGAATATTTTAAAAGTAGTCTGTCGAACTCAAATGGAATTACCAAAAATTCGTGGAGAGCGATAAACCACTTCTTGTCTCGCAAAGAGAAAGGCGAACATATTTCCAACACAAAACTACCGGATGGCTCTTCATTAACTGACCCCAGTGATATTGCAAATCACTTGAATTCTCATTTTGCCGGAGTTGGTTGAAAAAATGGCATGTGTTAATGATAATGGAGTCCCACCGAAATATTACATGACACCTACAAATTCAACTTTCTCTCTAAAGGCAACAACTGCTGACATTGTTGTGGAGATAATGAACAAAATGTCCACAAACACAGTCATGGGACTCGATGATATTTCAAACAAAATCCTGAAAGTTCCCTCCCTGTTGTAGCACTGGCTTTAACTTATATTTTAATAACGCAATCGTGAGGGGCATTTTTCCGGATGACTGGAAAATAGCAAGAGTTTCACCACTCCATAAAAAAGGCCAGTAGGTGCGATTCTGATAATTATCGACCAATTTCCATAGTTTTTGAAAGGATCGTGTATGACCAACTCTATTACTATTTGTGTTCAAATGACCTAATATCAAAGTTTCCATCAGGATTTCGAGCCTTACGTTCAACAACATCTGCTTTGCTTTTTGCTGCTGTTAACTGGCTTCACAATATGGACAACGGAATGATGAACAGAGTATTATTTCTAAATCTAAAAAGAAGCATTCGATTCTCTCGATCATCAGATATTTTTGCGAAAATTATAATCCTATGGTATACATGGGACAGCCTGGCTCTTTTTAAATCATATTTACACAGGTCACAAATGTGCGTCGTTAATGGAGCTATGTCTAGTCCACAACCAGTAAGCTATGGAGTACCGCAAGGGTCGATTTTAGGACTGCTTCTTTTTCTCTTATTTACTAATGACCTCCCTAATTGTTTGAACCATTGAACTCCAGGTCTATTTGCTGATGACACCAACATAACTGTTGCAGGTAGAGACATATTCTTCATTGAAAATCTACTGAATGATGACCTAAAGAATATTGGTGATTGGTTAACGACAAATAAGCTATCCCTGAATCTAACCAAAACAGAATTCATGTTGATCGGTTCTGTCAAAAGAATAAGGGAAATTGATCATGATCCTAGCATAAAAATTAACGGTGTTGGGGTAACAATTGATGAAGGCCTAACCTGGGCTGAACACGCCGCTCATATAATTAAGAAAGTGCATGCCGGTCTGAAGGCATTGAGAAGAGTTAGAGATTTTGTAGATACTCCATCACTAATTATGATCTATAAGGCATTAGTTGAGCCATATTTTACATATTGTTCCCCTGTGTGGGACTCATTAGATGTTTGTTTAATTAGTGAGGCAGTGACTACAGCAGTAAAGCAGAGCCTGTAAGATGCAGGCGTACAACCCAGTCCTGGAGCAAAGCCCAGCCCACCTGGCACGGCAACCACTCAAGTGCTGTAAAGCTCACCTGAAAGTGTAGTCACATCACTGGTAGTGCAGGCGGTGGCCAGTACGCTACAGAACGTCACTGCGGGTGGTTTCACTACATCCAGTGCAGGTCCAGAAGGTCCTAGTAACCAATTATTATCTTTACACAGTGTCCCTCTAGCCAGAGCAAGTAAGAGCAAAAATTTGGGCAAATGAGTATGTAGACCTCGGCACCCTTATGACCCCTAATTCCCTTAGTGAGAATTATACCTTAAAAGTTCAAACTGGGGAGGATGGGAAACCCAACCTGGCTGTGGTCCCAACCGAGAAACATAGGTCTATAAAAAAACATTGATCATTGGACCACAGTGTTCCAAACCTTTGTTGCTGTCTATTCAGAAAAATACTCCAATGCCACACCTGGGCTCATGAAGTATATGTCTATTGTACACAAGCTTGCATCGCAGTCTGCCAATTGGCGGTTCTATGAAGAAAACTTCCGGATGCTTAGAGAGAAATAACCTGCCCCCTGGGACCAAATTCATGCAGAATCATGGTTACGTGCCCACAGCCAGCGAGGGTTGATAGCTAATTATGGTACTGACACGGGGCGCGCACAACCCACGCGCCAAATTCCCGCTCGCCCTCCCGCGGGTTATTGCAACAGTGCGAGGGGCCTTGCAAGTTCAAGCACAAATACTTCAAATGTGGACATGGCTGGCACCCTGCCTCCAATTGTCTCCAATCTGCCAAAAAACATAAGGCCAAAGCTGATAAAATCACTAACCCCTCCCCAGCAACAGATGAGCAAGCAGGCGAGCCCACTCAGCCACTTGCTTTTTCGAACAGTGCCAACACCAATTAAAGTTGACAGGCTGGCTAAATGGCTGGTTGGTTAAAATCGGTCTCTTCTATGATCAAATTATTTCTGGATTTATGTTTGGCTTTACGATAAACTATAAAGGGGAAAGCAGTTATCACAACTCTAAAAATCTAGTTTCAGCATACCAGCACCACGATGTAATTGAAAGCAAGTTACAGAAAGAATTAACTGCAGGTCGAATTGCTGAACCATTTGACGACCCACTCATTCAAAATATCTACTCTTCACCTCTTGGAGTCATTCCTAAAACATACGAGAATGGCGTATGATTCATAACCTAAGCTATCCAAAAGGTCAATCTATCAACAATTATATTCCTGAGGAATTTGCCACAGTACAGTACGCAATGGTTGATGATGCAATTTTGATAAAACGGCTTCGTGCAGGCTATGCATTAGCTAAAACCGACGTTAGAAATGCGTTCCATATTTGCCCAATCCATCCATCTGATTATCTCCTGGGTTTTAAGTGGAATGAGCAATGGTTCATAGATCTGTTTACCCATGGGTTGTGCCGGCTCCTGTCAGATTTTCGAGCTAGTTAGCACCGGTCTCGAATGGATTGCCCACCATAAACTGGGAATTCAAAATGTTTTGCACATTTTGCACGATTTCCTTATGATTGAAAATTCGTTAGCTGGCTGCCAAAACAGCTTAGAAGTATTTTTAAAATGTTGTGCTGACATTGGTATACCGATGTCCCCTGAAAAGTCAGTTGGGCCTTCAATGTACTGACCTTTGCAGGGATCGATTGCCTGTTACACGAGGCCAGGCTTCCTAAAGAAAAAGTCCTAAAATGCCATCGTACAATTAAAGATTTTTTATCGCGCAAGAAAGTTTCTCTACATGAGTTGCAATCGCTAATTGGCTTGCTTAACTTCGCCTGTTCCGTTATTGTGCCTGGTTGGGTGTTTAAACGGCATTCAATCAATTTAACCTTGGGGATTAAAGTTCCTTAACATTTGATACGACTCACTGCCTCACTGAAGAAAGGCTGGGTGGTATGGGAACAGTTTTTAGCTGGATTTAATGGTAGAACCTTTTTCTTTGAGGAAGTATGGATGTCGTCACCACAGCTTCAGTTTTACACTGACGCTGCCAAAACTTGCGGGTTCGGTGTCATTTTGGGGGTTAGTTGGACTTACAGCGAGTGGCCGAAGGACCAGAAAAGTAGAGATATAGTTTTGGGGTTGTCCACGTGGCATGAAGCCTTACATAACAAACGTGTAACGTTTTGGTCGGACAATGAAAGTGTCATCCAAGTTATCAACCAACAAACGGCCAAATATCCTTACCTGCTTGCGTTGATGTGCCAGATGGCCCTGACCTGCCTACGATATAACATTATATTTCGTGCCAAACACATTAAAGGGACATGTAACGTCCTCGCTGATGCTCTTTCTCATCTGCAGGTCGCGAAATTAAGGGAACTAGCTCAGGGTATGGATTTAGAAGCCTCCCTCATTCCACAGCATCTTCTGCTGCAGAACTGGCAACTTGTTGACGGCTAACTTTAGCGTCTCATCACGTCAAACTTACAGCAGAGCATGGAAGCATTTCTGATCTTTTATTACCTCAAATTTCTCCGAAGCGAACAATAACAGCGGTTCTCACCACCATTTTCCCATTTCTGAAAACCTATTTGCTTTGTTCATAGCACACTTAGTGCAACGCGGCTATGCTGCCTCTTCGGTGTTAACTTATATTTCAGCATTAAGCTTTATGCATCACCTCACTGACAAAAGGGGATTTGGTGAAGCTAGCATTGCGAGGGTACACAAAAACTACTCTCTCTCTCAACCAGCATAATGCTTCCTATACTGGAACAAATTGAAGCAGAAGCTACACGCCTCTCACCTTGGCACAGAATCATGCCTACGTCGAGCCAGAGAGACCATTTTCTGGCCAGGAATGAATGCTGAAGTAAAGGATTTAATTGCGACATGTGAGACCTGTCGAAAGTTTGAGACCAGCAACCAGAAAGAGTAACTGATGGCTCATGAAGTACCGAGTAGACCATGGGAACAAGTTGGTCTAGACCTGTTTGAGCTAGACAAGAAGGAGTACATGGTGACTGTTGACTATTTCAGTAATTTCTGGGAAATAGACTAACCACAACTACTTTAGCTGCTGTCATCCTAAAGCTGAAGAATCACTTCGCTCGTTACGGTTACCCTGACCGTCTAATCAGTGCCACGGTCCATAGTTCACCTCAGTAGAGTTCCAGAAATTCACAAATGATTGGGGCTTTGAACATAGAACCATTAGTTCAGGAAACAGCAAGGCAAATGGAAAGGCTGAGTCAGCAGTTAAGACCACAAAGAACCTCATCAGGAAAGCACTCGACACCCACACTGACCCATATATCGCAATCCTAGACTACCACAACACACCAACTCAAGGAATGGAGTCTAGTCCAGTACAGCGCCTGATGAATAGGAGAACCAGAACCCTCCCACCAATAACCAACGGCCTTCTGCAACCACGATCAGCAACTACAGACCAAGACATCAAAGACCTAACCAAACATCAACAGCAGCAGACAGCCCGCTATAGTCAGCACACCCGTTATTTACCACCCCTTGCCAAAGGTGATGTCAGAATGAAACCCTTCCACCTGGGAGACAAGGTACGGAAAAAGGGTACAGTAACTGCACGACTTGACTAGCGATCCTACCTCGTCACAACACCTGCCGGTGAGACCTACAGGAGGAACAGAGTACACCTCAAACATAGCAGAGAGCCCCCTGAGACCGAGGACTATATCACGTACTTGCCACCTGAGGACAACCAGCCGCCAGCCAGCCCCCCACCACCAGTACCAAACCCTGTCCTACCACCCCCAGGTGACCAGAGTGGTACATCAAGACAGCCTTGAGACCCAGCTACAGCACCCCCAGCCCCACCCCCAGTGCGATCACAGCGCATAAGGCGACCCCCAGGATATCTAAAGGACTATGTTAAGAAATAACATTCAGCTAAGTTCAAACATTTGAAAAATATTTTGTTACTATTTGTTGTTGCAAAGTGACTATATATACATTACAGTCATATAAACACAAAGTAACATGATTTTAGCTTTAGTATATTATAGTTTTGCATGATCAGACACTTTAAAAACAGGGAGGATGTCACAATATATGCTAAACATATCTTAGTTAATCAATAAGTCTCAAATAACCTTAGCTTTATATCTTAGTAAAGAATATCATGTATCAGAGTTGGGAGTAAACCAGAGAGTAAAGCATATCAAAAAAACTACACATATCGTCCGTTCAAGCATCTATTGAAACAAGCACTTTGCTTCATCGAAAGCCAACACTGGAATATTTGTCATTAGCAAATGAAATAAGTTTATCCAATTTTGAACCATTTTTTCCCTTCTGTCTTTTTAGACAGCAAATTATAAATTATTATGCATACATGTACATGCGTACAAATGTATAAACGCACTCATATTTCTAGCTCTACATAGTTCAGGTCAACGTAGATATCAATTTCATTTTGCCAGAACCATTCTAGTATTACATCCTCTAGCTTTGTAAAAAAGGAATAAGTTAGTCTGCATAAGAAATATTGAAAGCCATACAAATGCATGTACACTGTATGGCTTTCAACAATTCTTATGCACACTATATCTTTGTGTATTGTAAATATGTAGTCTCACATTCGCAACTAATATTTCAACCAAAGTTGTTTTTTCCTGAAAGTGTACTAAATAATAATTATAAAGAGTATATAAAAGATTTATTTATGGTCTCAATGCACACAAAAACCTAACAGTTAAACTTGCTTTCAGCCAGACCGTGACATGTATGTTAAAAACACTTAACACAAAAAGCTTTTAAATATCTGCTACATATACACGACATTATGATGTGTTTCTTCACATTTAATAGTTTCAAAGGAATCAGAGATGATCTGACATTCTTGTTGGAAGACTTGACTTCAAAGAATCTTTGTGCTCTTCACTGTGAAAGAAGAAATACGGAGCAGCTGATGGGTTCTGTAGGACTGAAATCCTATGACACTGGTGCACTCGATGAGTACAACAAAGAGCTGAAAAAGTATGGCCCAGAAAGTTTTAATGGAAATCGAGTGTCAGTGAAACTGAAGCAAGGTCAGCAGACTGCAGTTCAGAAGCACAATGTTAGTGTTGCCTCTTTTTTCAGGTAAGGTAATTGTTAAGGTGTAATTTTAATTTATACAAGTTTTAAAAATACAAAATAAAACACAAAATGTGCCTGCAAAAGTTGGCTGCACATCAATTCCTTGTAATTTTGTCTACAAATTATGGAGTTGCAGGCATATAGACATATATCTTAAGTATTTTTTGAGGAAAATGGTACTGTGTGAACTGCAAATAATGACATTTGTGCCCAGGTGGTATTACAGGTGTTAATACAGGTGTTAAACTTTCTCATCCAGTGCTTTCAAATATATGTAAAGCTAATAATATTATTCTGATGGGTTCAAAATTTTATTAAAGCATATATGCTTATGACTGTATTACTAAACGAAAAATTATATATTTGCAATTATGTGTTATACATATTAATAATATACGTGTTATTTTTCTTAACTTCTCTGTATAGGTGGAACTGAAAGGAAAGTTCTAGAGAACTTTGATGACATTGTGAGAGCTGCCCTGCCCACTGAAAAGCTTCAATTGTATTACAAGGATCCAGTAAACGCCAGAAGGGTCATCACAAAAAGAGTGAGCTATTGTGAAAAGATATTGAAGGTATTATAAAGTATTTCTTCAGATTGTTCTTTACCCTTTACAGTATGTACACGTACATGCAGGTTTGTATTTAACCCTTTCACTTTAATTCTCCTTTCACTATCAGTATAAAATAAGGTGTTTATATTATGGTAAGAAATATATATGCGGGACATGTATACAAAATATTTTCATGCATATTTGAAAGTATTTGAAGACAATGAAGTCCACTGGAAAGTTTGTCAGAGACTTTGGAACACATCAGGAGATACCTTGACCTGGTTCAAGTTTAATCAGAACTTGTATTCAAATTTTCCAGATTATTTTTATATTCTAAACAAAACTAAACACCCCTATCGCGACTACAACGTCTGTCAAGAATCTTGGAGTATGGATGAACCCCAAGCTATCTTTTAACACTCAAATCAATGAAATCTGTAAATCCTTGTTCTATATTTTATACAACATAAAGAACAGAAAGTTTCTAACAAAGGAGAGCAGTGCGGTTCTAATCCACGCATTCATCACATGCAAGCTGGACTATTGCAATACAGTAAATCCCCGCGAGTAAGAACCTAAATTTTAAGAACCTGTTAGGCTAAAATCTACCAGTTATGCCCCCT
>JAOEJI010537382.1:3437-15732 GCA_025448255.1 Umimayanthus chanpuru
ATTTAAACATGTTCCGATTAGGTTTGCCACTTAAAATTGTTTTTATTGTTGTTACATATTACTTTGTTTTTAGTATTATTACTAGTATTATTACTATTATTATTATTGTTATTATTATTGTTGTTGTCGTTCTTTTTTTGTTGTAAATAAACATGTTTGTGCCATGTGTTTACATACTGTAATATCCCACTTACAAACTGTACCCTGAAAAACTAAAGTTGGGTCTACAAGAATACTACAGGGAGGAAATGAGTAGAAAAACGTATCTACCACCACAACTCAGGTTCTCACCGACTTGTGAGTGCCTGATCGCGTGTGTGTGTGTCTGTGTGTGTCTGTGTGTCTGAATGTGTTAGCGTTGCTTTTGTTATTCCTCAGTTTTTGTTTATATTTATTAACTTATTTTCACTTCCAGAACTACCGACAAGGACAGACGAATTGAAGTGAGAACTGTAGATGGTTTTCAAGTTAGTAACTTATTCCTGTTCTGTACTTTAAACTTGTCAGTTGGGCGATTTAGGCTGTAGGCTGATACAACTTCTACTTTATTTGCAGGGAAGGGAGAAAGACATCATCATCCTCTCATGTGTACGCGCCCAGAGCTCTTCTGGTAGAATTGGGTAAATTTCATGTTATCATTCTTTTTGACAACTTGACACTTCATTGTTCTTCATCGCCATTTTGGTGCACATAATAGCACTTTAGGGCTTATTTGCACTGGGGTAAAAAATATGAATTAATCTTTGCAAAACGTTTGTAATATCGACATCGTTCTAATTTGATTTTCAACTCTGTCACTGCCTTGAAACAAAATATCAGAGAAACTAGTGATAGCTGATTTAAGCAAGCTTTCTATTGAATCGAACAGGTGCTTAACAAATTGTTTTGATGTCAAAAATGTTTAGCGTTTTATTGTTGTAGTTTCATTTAACAAACAAACTAGAAACTTGTTTTGTTTTTTAATAATGCCGTGCAGTGATTTATAGCCTGATAAAGAACTCCTTTAACATTCACATCAAACGTCTCCTTTTTTTATTGTTCATCTGCAAAAAACTGCAAGTAGTGGTTTGGTTATGTCCAGTTTTACACAATTTGTTTTTTCCTGCAATTATTGGTATACTCTTTTCGAGTCGACAACACTTTAAATG
The DNA here is from genome assembly GCA_025448255.1 of Umimayanthus chanpuru. NCBI lineage: Eukaryota > Metazoa > Cnidaria > Anthozoa > Zoantharia > Parazoanthidae > Umimayanthus > Umimayanthus chanpuru. The sequence continues at coordinate 4,586 of JAOEJI010537382.1, forward strand.
TGGCAATTTTTCCGAAGAAGACCTTCCAAGTATTAACTGAGCAAAAGACTGAAAATATAATGGTGAACATTTAATTAAGTGACCAATCGTAGTCTAAGATTTATATCTGTGTCATAGTTAATAGATCAGAGCGTGTTACATATTTTGAACGTTATAAAAGAATGGCCAATGGCGACCTTTAGAGTTGGCTACGAGTGTTACTTCTTAGATATTGATCTCGTAATTGTAACTACAAGATCTTCAGCAATTCTAGTATTATACGAAATTTGACCCGCCAACGATTTTGCGAATTTCTATCAAGAACTCGTAAGTCACACTCATATTCGTAGTCAAATCTAAAGGTCTCTAAGAAGTCGAACTCGTAGTCAAACTCGTAGTCGTAGTCAAATCTAAAGGTCTCTAAGAAGTCGTACTCGTACTCAAACCCGTACTCGTTGTCAAATCTAAACGTCTCTGTGAAGAAGTCGTACTCGAAGACAAGCTCTTACTCGTAGTCAAATCTAAAGGTCTCTACTGAAGAAGTCGTACTCGTAGACAAACTCATACTCGTTGTCAAATCTGTAGGTCGGTAAGAAGTCGTACTCGTAATCAAACTCGTATTCGTAATCAAATCTAAAGGTCTCTAAGAAGTTGTACTCGTAGTCGAAGTCGTACTCTTTGTCAAATCTAAAGTTCTTTAGTAACTATCAAATTAAACACATAAAAATGGCGTATGCAACATTAAGTGCCAACCCGCACTGTTTTTCCCCAGGTTTCTTGCTCAGCGACAGCGGATGAACGTTGCGTTAACACGAGCTCGTCATGCGCTGTACGTGTTTGCACACTTGGAGTCACTCAAGGTGAGATTTGCTTCCAAGTATTCGACAGTTCGGTGCACAGCGAGTTTCGTTTGACCTTGAAAACTGGCTCTTTCGCTACATGCATGTTTACTTTTTGTTTCATTTGCCAATACCAGGAACAGTTAAAACAGCAACAATTTAGTGGTTTTTAGTCAAACTGTTTGTTTATCGAACTGTTTTAGTCATACTGTTTGTTTTTTCGCCTGTGAAGTTTGAAAGGCATACCATATCAACATACCAGGGGAAAAGCATACCATATCAACCCTTGTTGATCAAACCCCAATTCAGCATACTCGCCAACGCACAAAACACAGTGGTTTTTTTTCAAAACTAGTCTTCCAGTCAGTGTTTGTTTATCCAGTTACAAAGGTCTGACAAGTTGTAGCTGTTTTGTTCACAGTCAATTGAAATGCTACTTTGTTAGCTGTGTACAGAATCCTGTTCAGCCGACAATTCAAAATAAAAACACGACGTCAAATAAACATGTTCCAACATCCAATAAGATGACATGAGCATATGCCGAGAGTTTGAGAACTAATCAAAACTCCAAAAAGTCAGTTCGATTTCGATTCGCTCATTTTTGTTTCAAGGTCAGATGCAAACCGCTGTAATCCAGAGAAACAGTGCGCCAATTTTTTTCCCCTGTAGTTTGCTCGAAAATGTATAACTGCTAAATAAGTAATAAGGTAATCTTTGTCCTTGGCCAATGTCAAAGTTATTATTAGAGATATAAACATACATAAATAGACTGTATCATTCAAGAGTTTTTGTGAAAGACTTTAAACTGGACAGTTCAGTGGGTTTTTTTAGTTTGTGTACCCTGACTAGGTTTTTCGCAAATATATAGTTATATATATAAATTGAAGTGCTCTAATAAGTATCCAATACAATACCTTCTAAACGTTAGCCTTAGAAAAGAAATGGGCCCACACGGAGAAAGAGAAAAAATCTCTTACCCCGGCGGAATTTGAACCCACGACCTCCGTCTAGCAAACGTCTAGCTTGGAAACGGTAAACGAGTACAGAAAAGTCGGTTGTCATTCAAAAGAACCAGAACAGAATAGACACATCTAATCTGACATAATAAACTGATTAATTCTTGCTTCGTTTCGTCAGGCTGACAGTACAGGTCAGTTTGGTAGTACATCAGCGAAAGTTATTTACAATGTATCCACGTTGATAATGTTTTAAATTAAGGTATAAACGTAGTTTCAAGTAATGTAACCCATAAGGGACTTGTTCATTTCAGAACCCGGAAATTAACCGAAATGATGGCTACAAAAAACCATCTTGGAACTACGAGGTAAAAAGAACTCGGTAGACTGGATGAAATATGCCTGAGCGGCTTACAAGATACACTCTGTTCTCTCCAGTGTAGATGGTGTCAGTCCTCATGCTGCTAGGTTTCGTTAACAGAGAATAATCAAAATGTAATGAACTTATTAACCGTCGTCCATTTTCCGAAGTCAAGGGTGGTAGTGTTCTCTTTTCCTAACGGTGAAATGTTTCAAAAGTGATAACCTTTCTTTGCGGAAAAGTATGGAAAGAAGAATCAAAGAAAAAAAGTAAGTTTGTTCTTATTATGATTTAACTGGAAGCACTTGGTCTTGGTGATGAGGCGATGACGATTGTCTTGATGCTGCTGCTGAATGCGATAATGGCGGTGGTGTTGATAATGTTGGTAGTGGCAACGGTAACACGGTGATGGTAATAGTGATAGTAGTGATGATGATAATGCATGATGATGGTGACTGAATAATAATTGATTAATATTTATTTTGTTTGAATACTTAATCGATCGGTTGATTGGTTTATCAATTTATTGATTGATTGATCGATCGATTGCTTGATTGATTGGTGGATCGATTGATTAGTTGATTGATTGATTGGTCGATTGATCGATCGATCAATTGATATATTTTTTAATTAATGACTGATTGATTGATTGATTGATTGATTAGTTGATTAACTGATTGTGAGGACGACGAGTAAGCTCTTTATAAATTTTGTCAATGCGTGAGGACTGACATGCTGAGTGTTGTAGTCACAATTGCCACAACTTCCATCAGTAGCCAGGCGTTTAAAAGACAATGACAGTGGTAGTGATTAACGAAGAAATGTAGAACACATCAGACTGGTAGATGTAAGGACAACTCGGGCAAGACCGTTTCCAAAGAAGGTCTAGAAATCATTACAGTAAAATAACAGACTTGGAGAATAATAGAACTCATATAAATTATTTGAACTTTGAAATAATGCATATTTTTGTACTTTCACGTTTCACTGTAGATGAGAGATAAGAGATAATATTAATCGATTTTAAAGCAGAGCTCTTAAAACATTAAAACAGAGTACATTAGTGTAACTTTAATGTGAAGTAGTTGAGACGACAGCCCAAGTTCAAAGTCTTAAGCCTTCAACAAAACTTTTATTTTTATTTTTGTTGTACCTTGAGTTTTAACTACTCCATTGTTAAACCAATGCTCGAGATGACCTAGTGCACTTTTAAGTTTGAGACTTCAACTAAAATATTAAGGACGAGAAGAAGTGTTTGGTCGTACATCAAGCACAGGGAAGAGAGTTGAAAATGATCTGTAGTTTTTTTCAAACACTTTGGATTGAGAGGGGAGTCATGATTCCCAAACTTGCCACGGTTAAGATTTCCCGTTGTGTTTGCTTCTTGAACCATTAATGAGTATAAGAACATGGAATCACTTCTTTAAATGGTCACACAATCGATCCTTTGTGACAATGAATAGTCACATTTCACATTCCTGGTGGTTCGAATGACTCATTGACGACCAATAATGTTCATCGAGAGTCTGAGTGGCAGCGTATAGAGACGCCATTGGAAAGGGCATATGAACAAAGAAGGAGATTTGCAATTAGTTGTAAAGTAACAAGGAGCTGGCCATTGATATTTCGAGAAATTACTAGTAATTTGGATCACTGCTGAATGGTGCGGGAAGTCATATATTTTCATGTGATTGAGTACTTTAAATTAAATTAACGATACTAAGTTTAAAACTGAAAGTCCTATATTGCCTGTCGGTAGGCAGTAACTTGATCGCGTCTTGATATCTTGGCTAGATCTCAAATATTGAAATAGAGTCTGTTTAGGGACAATCTGATGTTGTATGTTGGAATTCAACAGTAGTCCTATCATAATAGATGCTTCTGTTTTCTTGTGAAACAGGTTGATCAGGACTGGAGAGCACTCGTGTCTGATGGCGAAGAAAGAGGGTGCCGGGTTCAAGTTCCTACCAACAGCATTTTTGAAGTGTTGCAGTTCGTTTCTCCAAGTTTGAAACCTCTCATCTCTCCACCTCGTGACCCGCGCCTGAGAGACAGGAGTCTGAGAAGAAGTCACAGTGGTGAGGACCGGAACCAGGGGGGTCCAAATGGTAACCATGGGGGTCAGGTTGCAAGGGAAATTCTACAAACAAACAGCAGTGACTTGACGGTAAAATCAGCAACTCCCAATTACATTGAACAGGACCAAGAGCTACCAACCACAAGCACGAGTGAAACAAGTGAAAAATGTGGAGAGGGTGTTATTAGGACCAGCGCAAGCAAGTGGGATGGCCCTACACCTGAGGTAGAAGACGCAACTTCTCCGAGTCTAGCTCGCCCTGTAGCAAATGAAGAAAGTGTAAGACAACCGCGTGAAACGAAACAGGGATCCAATATTGATGAAAAGGCGCAAGTTAGTCAGCGTACAAGTTCAATCAGTAAGAGCGGAATGCACACTCAGAACAAGCAGATCACGCCATTTTCTAGTGAATGTCACGAAACAGTTCCAGATGCAACTGGCAAAAATGTTGTTGAGGAAGCAAGAAGGTTATTTGAAAGTTCTTACTGCACTAAGGGGGAAACAAATGCTGAGAACAAGCAGCCCACGACGTCTCATGTTGGATCTCATGAAACAACTCCAGATGCACCTAGTAAGAATGTTGTTGAAGGAGCGAGGATGCTTTCGAATGATTCTTGCCAATCACAAACTGAAACAGAGCAAGAAAGCAAAACTCAAAACCAATTAGCAGAGAAGTTAGCAACTGCTAAGACAAAGTTGTCAGCTGATAAATCGAAATTATCATCTGATAATACGAAGGTTGGAAACAAAGCTGTCATGTTGAGGACAACAAAGACAACAAAAACGTCTTCAGTTCTTGTGAATGAAAGAAGAAAGGTTGACAAAGATTCGAAGAGCTCTAAAAATGTAGATGACAAAGGTAGCAAGAAGCGAAAGCCTTTTAAAGATGCTGAGTTCACTATTCCCAAGAAGCGACAATGTAATGATTTGACAAAGAAAGCGGCATCTGAGAAGGAACGCAATGGAAATGCCAGAAATCCATCAAGTGGAAAACAAGTTCCTAAAGTGGTGGACCGGAAGAAACAAGATGCAAAGTGTGAAACAAGGCAAAAACTGAAAACCAAAGTACCTTCGGTGCCAGACAAGCCAAAACAGGGCAAAGAAGAGAAAGAAAAGAACCCTTACAAGGATAAACAACAGCATCCCAAACCAGCTAGTCCCAAACAAAACGTGCGCGAAAGTTCCGGTAGCAACAAACGGGCTGTAGAATGTTCCAGCACTACACAAGGTTCAAGAAGTAAAACTAACAGTGGCCCGGGTGGTTCGGCTGATTTATCTGGAGGTTATAATAAGGCTTTGATAAAGCAGGCTTCGGAAGGGACCTCACAGAAGAGTACCAGCCAAATTGATAAGGACCCTGGTCAAGAGAAAGTTGTAACAGCAGTAGCATCTGTCAACAATGCCTGCAAGGATTACTCCTTAAGCAGCAAATCTCCGATGAGCGATAGCAAAGACTCCAGGAGGAATGATCAAACTCCGCAAGATCCAGAGATGATTAAAGAAAAGAGTAGAAAGAGTGATGAAGAAAAGGAAATCAAAACGGATGCTGTTCTCAGAACGGATGTGCAGAAACATGCAGTTGACAAAAAGAAAGCAGATGAGAAATCACAACCAACTTCCACTCAAAAGGATAGCCACAAAACCGTGAAGACTTCAAAAGGTGACGTACAAAAATTAAGTACAAAGAACCAAATTGGTGTGTCCGCAGAAAAGCCCATTCTTCTTCCGAAAGGTTCACAAGTGACTGTACCGGAAGGCCACCAAGACAAACCTCCACATGTACCTTCAACAAAGACCCCAGTTCGAGATAAAAGAAGCTCAACGAGGTCTGATAGAAAACCCATGGGCCGAGACAGTGGCAGTGACAGTGGTTCGTTTGGCAGTCCCAAAGGGCAGAGGAAAAGCCCCCCTAGGACAAACAGCAGAAATCGAGACAGAAGCAGCGAAAGGTCTTTCAGAAGTCCAAAGGGCCGCGTTGAGAGTCCAACCAGGAAAGACAACAAAGAAAGAACACATGAAAGGGCGCATCCATCAAGCTCAAGATATATTGGCAGATGCTCTTTGTCAACCCTGGACAGGGGCCAAAAGACAGAACAACACAGAAGCCCACCAAGGATTAACAGAAAACGATTACGTGGTGGTGATCCACGAGACAGACATTGGGGTCCTCCTGGACAGACGGCTCTTGAGAGGAGACAAGAAAGTGGACCTCATGATCACGCAAGAGAACACAGAGATTTTCAAAGGCGAACTGACCACGATGCAAGGCTTGGGGCCAGAAGTCCGAGGCCCAATCGCTGCAGTCCTTACCGACAAGCAAGTTGTGACTGGAGCCATGACAGGGAACCAATGGATAAGTCAAGGTACTGTAATAGGAATACGCCGAGCAATAATGGCAGTGAGAGAGGCAGCAGAGAAAGGGAATCGTGGCAAATGAATGCCAGAGAAAAAGACCCCATAGATAGGGGCTCAAGAGAAAGAGACCTCGGAGAAAGAGAATATAGGGGAAGAGCTCCAAGAGAAGTGGACTTTAGAGAAAGAGACCCCAGGAACTGGGACTCAAGAGAGAGAGACCCAAGAGGATGTGATCAGAGGGAATGGGATGCAAGAGAAGGACACGCCAGTGAGTGGGATCTAAGAGAACGGCATCCTAGAGATTGGGTCCCAAGAGAAGGACACTCCAGAGAATGGGACCCAGGAGAAGGGCACGCCAGAGAATCGGCCCCAAGAGAAGGGCACCCCAGAGCATGGGACCGAAGAGAAGGGAACCCCGGAGAATGGGACCGAAGAGAAGGGAACCCCAGAGAATTGGACCAAAGAGAAGGGCACCCAAGAGAATGGGAGCAAAGAGAAAATGACCGTAGAGGAAGAAACACCGAGGAAAGAAACCCAAGGGAAGTGGACGCTAGAGAAAGAGATCTCAGATATACCGACCCTAGAGAACCCAGAGAAAGGGACCAGAGAGAAATGTTTCCTAGAGAACAACCATGGAGAGAAGGGTGTAACCCCCAAAGACAAATAAATGAGGAACAGGGATATCAGAGAGAGAATGTACATGACTTCAAGTTTCGACAAAGTCACCCTAGGGGGAAAGAGTGGAACTGGGAAAGGGAGCAAGAGAGAGGTTGTGGCCCTGCTCAATCGGAAATTCAAGAAAGACGTTTCACTTCGTCTTGGTCAGAAGATGAAAGCTGGAATACTGAACTACAACATTTCCGAGCCCCTTCATTACCTTGGGAGCAAGAAAGTTTTCATTTGCCAGGTCCTTTACCAGCTAGCCCGCCAGTAGCTAAAAGCCCACATCATCCAGACTTTGAGTGGTTCCCCAGACAAATGGGATCTCCTTCTTATCCAGAGGCAGCCCGTTTCCCCCAGGGGCCTGACGCTCACATGATGTGGGGAAACTCTCCCAGGAATTCAGGGTGGGGTGAATCACATTACAATCAGGATCATAATCACTACAGGCATGAGAGCGAGGTACTACCACAAACAGAGATCAAGAAGGAGATTGATAATGAAGTGGAGCAAAATGTGCTGGGAAGATGTGCTGGGGGATCAAGAGAAAATGGAAATCACAACTCCGGTGGAGCTAAAACAACGATCACTGGAGAAGGTCCAGATATAGGTTTTATAAGGGCAAGTATTAAGAGAGAGCCAGAAGACAATTATGACGCTGGACAAACTATGACAAACTTAGACATTCAGAAATCTGATCACGGTCGAGTGAGAGTTAAGGAAGAGACCGTGTCATATGGTGACAATGAAATCAATGGAAACAGCAGTCTGTGTGCAAAGAGAGCACGTCTTGACTGTAAAACGAGGTTAAGCAGTCCTGAAATGTGTTGCAATCGTGTTGGAAGTTCCACAGATGTGCTCCAGACGGGATCCAGCAATTCACAGTTTAAGAACGATAGAATCTACTGTGGATCATCTGTTCTAGAAGCTCGAGAAGCCGTGCGGCAAAATGAAACAGAGGCTGATTTGCCTCCAAGCCCCACGAGCCATGTCCGTTTAGAATCAATCGTTGAACCGAAACTCAACTTTCAAATTCAAAGCAAGGAAATCGTTTCAACGGTTGATCAAACAGCAGATTCAACAGTTGATTCAACACAAGACTACGAAGACTTGAATTTGTGGGATGATCCAGCATTTAGTGGTGCTGAAGCTGATGAAGTGGTCGACAGCCGGAACAACAACGTTGAAAAGGAGGGAGGTGTGTACTTGGAGATAAGAGGACGAAGGCGTGCACGATCTCCGCAGACTGGTGATAGACGAGAAGCGATGCAGAGCGAGAGGTGAGCCAACTGATTCTGTCAAAAAACGTTTAACCGTGAGGATATCAGTTATAATGGTGTTAGTTGTGATTAATTTGATGATAATGATGATGATGACAATGATTATGATTATGATAATAATGATGATGGTGATGATTGTGATGGCGATGATAATGATGATGTTGATGATGCTGGTGATGGTGATAAGAATGCTGGTGGTGGTGATGATGATGATGATGATGATGATGATGGTGATAAGAATGCTGGTGGTGGTGATGCTGATAATGATGATGATGATGATGATGATGATGATGATAATGATGATGATGATGATGGTGATGATGATAATGATGATGCTGGGGATGATGACGATGATGATTGTTATTACATATGTAACTTTGTTATTTAACTTGTATATATTTCGGGATCTTTTTATGTTTATTTTTGAATTTTTATACTTATTCTTAGTTGCAGGGCACTATTGACAAGTTGGCCTCCTGGTTAGATACTGTTGTGCCATTATTCATATCATTATCATATTCATTGTTATCATGTTGTTGTTGTTGTTTTTCTTCTTTTCCTCTTTATTTTTATCTCCATGTGTGCCATCCTCGCCTAATAATTTACATGAATTAATTGAGGTAAAACAATTGATATATCAAAAGTTTTTGTTCTGTTATCATCATCATCATCATCATTATTATTATTATTATTATTGTTGTTGTTATTGTTATTATTATTATTATTATTATCATATTTATTGTATATTGTGCCACAGTTTCATTTTTTGCGTTTTTCTTTTTTCATTTTCATTTCCGTGGCTTGTATCAACTGGAAATTCGTACAGACGAGTTGGCGTACGCAGGTTAACCCAAGCAGAATCCTCACGGTCAGCACGAGACTTACGTGAAACGATCAATAAAATCAAAGAGAAGCATCCTGAGAGACAGGGACCTTCAGTTGTAGAAGCAAAAGAAATGCTTCCTCACCGGAGACTGCTGTACAGTAACCAACGGCGCGGCAAAGTAGCAGAACACCCCAGGCCCAGAGGGAAGGGTAGATTGGATGAGTTCAGACGACGTGCCAGAAATCGATTCACAAGATAGTATATATTCTTAGGTTATGGACAAACCGCATGACGTTATCTGTGACTGAAGTCAAAGACAACGCTATTGAATAGTTAAATTACAAAATTATTTTGTTAAGAGTATTTTTACATGTTAAACCAGTACATACACTTTTCAAATCAACTTTATTAAAAAAACTGTAAATATATAGAATAATGTTTTTCATGTGTTGTTTTGTATTTAATACAATGAAAGGTCTGAACCCAGGTGAGTCAATGTTTGTGGTTGGTTGATCGTTCGGATTGGTTCAGTGGATTTGTTTCTAAAACAACTAAAATGTTCCTGTTTTTATCTTTCTTATTGACAGATGAAACAAAATGTAAACATGTAGCAAACAAGTTTTTCTGTCAAGTTAAACGAAAACCGCTCTTTGCCAAACAGTTTCGGAGAACTGAATGCGTAAAAATTCACAGTGGATTTGTTTTTAGTTTCGTAAACCAGCTTTCAAGCGTAAGTCTTTGTGTTCTCTGTTTTCTACTTCCACTCGTCCTTTTCTTTTACATCTTTTATAGTTGTGAGCATAAAACAAATCAAGTAAGATGGCGTACATCTTTGCCAAGTGTTCGCAGAACCAATCAAAACTTCAGCAACTCTGGTCGCAGAACCAATCAAAACTCCAGCAACTCTGTTCGCAGAACCAATCAAAACTCCAGCAACTCTGTTCGCAGAACCAATCAAAACTCCAGCAACTCTGTTCGCAGAACCAATCAAAACTCCAGCGACTCTGTTCGCAGAACCAATCAAAACTCCAGCGACTCTGTTCGCAGAACCAATCAAAACTCCAGCAACTCTGTTCGCGTTCGGTTCGCCTGTTTTTGTTTGAAGACCAAACGAAAACCACTTTATCCAGCCAAAATTTAATGCAAGCACTCACTTCCAAAATTCAAGAATTTCCAGGTTTTCCCACTGGCTTACGAACCCTGTTTTTCATTACGTTATGCCCACAAATGTCCCAGTTTCGAAGTCAGGTTTCGTCCCCAGTCGTCACTTAAGACTAAGGAAGAGAGAGGGAGTGAGGAATGCATGATGGGAATGGGCCGCTCTCCGCCGCTATTCAGAGCTCGCATGAATGAGCACATACGCGAGGCGCGCAGCTTTTTATTTATTTAGCTTTTTCCCTGTCGGGAGAGGGACACTGCTACAGGTTTCCCCAGTTACAGCAGGCCCTTTGTAGGGGAGGAGGTGACAATCCACAACACCGGCATTAGCTTAAATATGACATGAGTTTCTGTGTTTCTATTTCTCTAAGATTTAAATATCCTTCATCTTTTTTACTGCTATTTACTATTTCGGTATATGCTAAGGGGTCGTCCATTTTTTTTCATCACGAACGTAAAAAAACGTACGCTGGGGGCGTGGGGGGGAGGTGGTCCAAGGCCGATGTACGCTTTTTCCAAAATTCAAAAATGATGGATATTATTTCAGCAAAATCAACCTTTTATTACTTTTTTATTCGTACGCTTCTGGGGGGGGGGGGGAGGGGGCATGCAAAACGAGTATGTTTTGTAACGCACGTGAAAATGATGAAAAAATG
>JAOEJI010538493.1:0-15695 GCA_025448255.1 Umimayanthus chanpuru
CTTGTTCTTAATTTTTGGGCAAATTTGAGCCTCGTTGTTCTTATAAAATTGTTCTTATAAAAAAAAAAGCGTGTATGCCGGCTCAGTAATTATCTTCAACAGCGCTGGAACAAAAACAACGTTTGGGGGAGTTAACTGCACCAGAGATTGCTACAGAGTCGAATGTGGTGCTAACGCTCTGAACTGTAATGTCGGTAGTTGACCAAAAATACTATAAAAGGTCGAACACAAAATGTTCTAAATATTTGATCATGACACAAAATTTGATAAGCTGCATTCTCATAAACACTACCCTGGAACCAGAGGCAGTTTCGCGATTTAATATCAAAAGCACCTGCAGTGTTTTTCTAGATGGCAACTCCGGAAGACGCAAACAGAAACAGAAACATGTCAATTCAGTTTCGCGTCGCTTCGTTTAAGCTGGTTTGAGTTGGCAACTTGAAAATGGTTTCTTCGGCTGAGTTCTACGTTACAGACGTTGTTAAATCTGTTCGTTTTTCCGGCAGCTGCGAGCAAATTATCATCCGACAAGTGTACAACACGCTACTTAAATTAATATTTTAATAGTATTTAAAAGTGTGTAGCAAGGAATTAAACGTTTTGCTCTACTAAAGCCCGGTTTCCATATAATCGCTCCCGTCGCTACTGTCGCTACAGTCGCGAACAATATGGAGCGAAGGGAGCGTTTCTTAGGTTTCCATATAATCGCTACTATCGCTCCCGTCGGTACTGTCGCGAACGCCACGGTTTCCATATAATCGCTACTGTCGCTGAATAATTTTGTTCGCGACTGTAGCGACAGTAGCGACAGGAGCGATTATTAGGAAACCGGGCTTAACTGTGTTTCTTTCAGTTTACCAATCTGTTCGGTCATATTTGAACTTGATATATGAAGGTAGTATTGCAGCTTATTGCTTTTGCGTTTCTGAAGTATTAATAAACGCCGGCTTTGTATTGCTTGTTGTAGAGAAACCTTTTTCTAATGGAGCCGAAGCCAATTGTAGAAATGCACACGTTCAGTTTAGGTATCATACTGATGATCACTTACTGATTTGACTTTTAAAATTTCAGCGACATCATAATGGTCTGTACAGTTTCAATATGCATTTGCCGTATTTTCTTTTCACTTCAGTGAAATGTTGCAAGATTGGGAAAGATTGTGATCTTCAATTTTAAAGTAATTCAAACTGACCATTTTGTTTCAAATTTAATTTAACTTCATATTTTCCACTACTGAGTAAAAATGCATAAACTACAAAAGCCAAAAAGGATCACGAACACTGACACTATTGCTGATCAAGCAGTGCTTCGTTGTTCACAAATATTTTAAGACTGTTAACCTTGAGCGGTGTTTTCAGTTTTCCGTATGTAATTCGTTAATACGCATCGGACACCCACGACCTAGATATCAGTGGAAAGCTTATGAAATTATCTAAATGATTGTGAAAAGTTTGTTTAAAACTTTTCAGTGTTTGTAAATTAAACGAATGCGAGCATCATAATACAAACTAACCCTTTCACTTCTAGACATCAATTACGGCTGTCAGTTTCAATTTCCGCCATTTGTAGTGTTGTTTGTCAGTTTCAGCACCATTTGCGTTCTTATTGCGTGCTGGGGATTTTTAAATGTACGTGTCATTAATTTTATGCAGGCATTTGAAGAAAATTCCCCATTTGCAGGGTACAAAACTGCCCTGCTTGAGTCATAAAAAATAATTGGAGCGAAATTTCGAAATTCCCCTGCACGGTTTAGATCTTCGGCTATTATTTTATCAACTTGTCAAATTGGACGGCATGAGGTTAAAAACTGAGGGAGTATTAATCCTTTGCATTGTCATAGTTTTAGCCAAAACAAGTTTCGAGAAATTCGCTCCTAAAGTACGCCGCTTAGTTCAATAGTTTACTTCCGGTAAAAACTCTCGTTCGCCATATCTTGAAAACTATTAGACGTATTGAAAAAAAAAACATTTTTTGGACTGGAAGTTTATTTAATGTATATTTATATTCTGCGAAAATCTCAACTTCAATATTTTGATCCGTTCCAAAGTGAACGGTAACCTTAATCTGTTAATTCAGATGAAGTTGTTAAATGCCAAGCGTTGGTACTTGGAACTTCATAAAAAGTCTAGCTCATTTTCAAGGATAATTTTCTAAAAAATGCAGTAAATATAAATTTTAAAAACTAACAGTTAGCACGATGGATTTTCCCTATAAAATACGCTGATTTGAAAACCTTTAGGCTATACTCGTGAATCCCATACTGAGTTCGAAAAAAAATCGTTACAAAAGGAAAAGGCGTGAATCCAGCAAGATGAATAAACAAAGAATGCTTCTAATGCAAAAAGGTATCCATTTTGGTGTTCAACTTCCTAACACAACAAAAAATGTGTAATATATGTCCACAATTCTCCTACCATTCCGCTGTGCCGGCATATCGTGCCCGTGGCTCCAGATGGAGTTTTATTCCAGATCAAATTCTTTTTGCTGGTAAAACCATAACTTTTGGTTTAGTGTCTGGCAACACTTAAACTTGATTAGGGAGCTGTTCTTCCAAACACTTTTGTATTTTTGGTCCGAATCAGCAGTTGTTATGAAGCCAAACTTTATCCGTTACGAATAACAACTATGGCATTTGGCTAGTTCAATAATAATAACTTGCTCTTTCACTTATCAGATGAGAAGATGTGGCGGTGTGAGGTCTCTCTCTAAATACATATACTTTCTTTTTTTAAGAACAATTCGCGAGGCTGAAAAATTGGCCCAAAATTTAAGAACATGCTAAGAACATACCTGAGGATGAGGAAAACGAAGGACTTTTATTTTGTATCAGTCTGCACAAAGTCATGGAATAATTTGTTTCTCGGCTGATGTTCGTCAGTGACAACATCGTCTATAGTGTTGTAAATGTACAACTTTGTTTCTAAATCTTTTATATTTATTATAATATTGCTTTCTTGCAAACCAGGATAGCAGTTTTAAAATTAATGAAGGGTATTTATACTTCTGATTGGCTTGTGCGAATGGAAATGACAAATTTACACCAAATAGTAACAATTATGTTTAAGAAAACTTTATCTTATTTTAAGATTGAATCTTACATGTGTAAAAATCAATACAATTTGGAGAACTGTTGTTTTTTATTACCGCTTTGAAATGGTAATAGGACTGAGTGAAATCCAGTTCGGTCTGTAATAATTACGAGTTACAAACAAAATTTTAGAGCGCGGAGCGCGAATCCAACTGTTTTCCACGAGTAATGATTACAGACAGAGTTAAGACGACAGGAAGTCCCATTACAAATTTATTATAAGAACTTACAAGTTCCGAAAATGAAAGAAAAAGATAAACAACGCCGTTGTAAAAATAGATTGCTGATATTCACAGTAACTATTTTCGTGTTGCTGAAAGCCAGGAACTCTTGTTGTGATTGGTTTATTGAACTGACTGATAACAGGTGTCCACTAACAGAATTTTGTTATAGGACACTGTCCGATAAATGATTTTGCGGTCAAATTAAAAAAAAACAGAGTGTTAAAAGAGCCCATCAGATTTGAGGAAATTGTAATTTTTAGAACAAAAGAAAATATTGGAAGGTTTATATTTAATCCTTTTTTTTCCTGCCAAGAAACAAGTGGTCAGTCAGGCAACCAATTACGTGAACGAACAGCCATTTTAAAACACCTCATAGTGACGCGCTTTTAATGATCTCTATCATTCGCATATCCGATCTGCCAAGAGTAATTCTGTCACATGTTGTCAGTGACGTCAGCAGGTCGATAGAATGCATGGTGCAGTGGTATATCTTTCCACCCTTTTTCAATCGTAAAATACGGGTCAGGTTGATATAACTGCGAAGTCTCAAGTTTTCTGCCAATAAAATGTCTCGACAATTACTGCAAAGTTACGAGAGAATTCGTTATTGCTAGTTTGCTCAATACAGGAAAGTCTTGGCAAGAGGAGATTTCACAGTCATCGAAATCGGCCGATTCTCAAGAAATTTTGAACAATTGGCACTGTCCAAACTACAGAATTACTTATACAATTACTTCACTTTACTAAAGGAAGATACGAGAAGCGAAGACTGCTTCGATCGCTTTCGCAACGCAGGCTCGGCTTATGCGCAGATTAGGAAAATAGAATGGCGTTCTAGACATGTCAAAATTAATATCTACGGTTAGAGTGTAGCAGGTCTGAAACAGGACAATAAAAGTTAATTGCATTCGTTAACTGTTAAGCAAATACACAGGTCGAAGAAATTTCGCGGTCAAGATTCTTGCTCTGGCCTTTCTTTCATTTAGTAAATTCGGTCTCAAACATTAATTCAGTCTTATTTCTGGATAAGCTACACGAAATAAATTCAGTCTTATTTCTGTATATGTCAAGTCTATTTGTAATATAGTTATAGTATTAATAATAATAACAATAATAATAATGATGATAATAAGAATAATAATGAATAATAACAATAATAATAATAACAACAACAACATAACTATAATTGTAAGTATTTGGAACTTTATGCAGGGATTGATCAATGCTCTTACAATTTAAAAACAGAAAACCTATCAATAGAACAGTATAGACAAAATAACTCATACACTACTCTACTTTTCGTACACAAAATGCCACGTTTGTATCAATTTTATAAATGGCGGTGCCATACTGATTAGCGGAACTTTTTATCTCAGTTTTATCTCTGCTTGTATCAGCGGCTACAACACGCCCAAGCAGACATGTTGGAAAAACCGCCAACTAAGCTTGCAGACTTGAAAAAAAGCAAGTAATAAAATACAAGACTTTTATGGTTTTTCGTTACCAGGTTTGCCTATCTTCAATACCATCATCAACTTTATTTAACATGGTATCTGTTTCTGTAGGATTTGGAGACACCACTGCGGAAATTTGACCAGCGTTTGTCTGTTGCTAATTTGCACGCATGCGCAGTCGCAATTTGGTATGTCTTCTCGATCCCAGAGCTCTTGTCTTCTGCGCATGCCTGACTTCCCGCTGACGGCAACGGGGTGAAACGTGGGCTCTGGGGGTCGAGAATGCCCAGGTAACTATCGAGAGGGTCACACTACTTAAATTAAACATTCTCGACCCCGACGATTGGACTATTTTCATACAAAGAGTTACTATCGTTCAGTTACCGGGACATCAAACCGGTTTAGCTGTTGGAAAAAACAAAAGATACGGTTCCATTTTTTTGTTTGAAGTTAAGTATGCTATCCATTGATGTGTCCTTTGACACGATAGAAGGAAACTTAATGGACAAGGACAAAGCTTGAGAGATATAATTTTTTGCAACTGGATGGCAAATTTTGGAGTTAATTTTATAGTATAGAAATAAAAAACGAGACAGCGCGCTATGTTAAGTTTATATAGAAACACGCGGAAATTTGTGGGTACACTTCTCGAGTCACAGTGTACTTTCAAATTCCGAAGAGCTTCTGTAACTCAACAAAGCAAGCGGGCGAGTTTTCTATTTCTTATATAAAAATAAGCCAAACAAACAAACGTGGTAAAAGCAAGCAAACTTCAAGTTTTATTATGATGTACTTAACAAAACCACAGCTAACAACATTTTTAAATAAAGTCGTTTCAATTACTAAATTTTCAAATGAAGCCTCTGTTTCAAAACTGGACACTTGATTTAAATCGGAAACTAGCATTTCTACTTCAACAAGAGCAACAAAGGTAGCCGAGTAGTTGTTGTTCGAGTAAACTACAAAGGAAGATTAAAACTAGTGGATGTATTTAGCTGTGCAAGCCGTCTGTCTGTTTCACAAGATTTCACCAGTTTCAACTGTTTAGAGCGAGTTCCTCAGTGCTGAAATTAAAATCTGCAAATTTATTTGTGTAGCAAATGATCAAACAGATTTATCGATCCTGTTTCAAGCTTCGTTCTCTTAAAAAGTCCAGAATATTCCATATTTCTTCTGTGTTTGATGTAACCAGAAAATTTTCAAGTAGTAGTTACTTGCAGCGTTTGTGTAGATCTGGTTCCATCACTCAGATTTTCGAACACTGGATTCAAGTCTTCCTAGATATTTTCCTTCTTCTCATTAATTGCAAACCTCAAAAATATTTGGTGAATTTTTTGCTTCTTACACTCAGTGAGTTTCTCATCTATGCTTGAGTCCCCTTTAACCAGATGCATCACTTTCGTTTCTTAATTTGTACTTCGTACGTTGCCGCTCTGAATCTTTAATTCTTATATAAGTTGCTTTTAAAGAATCAAATTGAAGGAAAAAAACTTGGGAAAATCGTCCATTTTCGAAACTCTAAAGTCAATATAGGTCGTGTTGTGCCGTAACTTGCGTGCTTTTTGCTGTGATTTACAAATGTCTCCGAGGCCAATCAGAATGCGCGTTATATCTGCTTTATTGTATAATTCAACATATTGAGGAGTTGATATTTATCGTGAACTCTCCAGCGTAGGCTTCAAAATTTGTAACTAGCTCCCCTTTTCCAAAAATAAAATTATGTATAGGATTTGTACTTAAAAGGTAGATAAAACAGTCTCGGACAGTTAACTAGGCTCACGAATGTGCACCACAGTTGTACGGCAAGATAAGTTCTATAAGTTTGACATTAAGAGTTCTGTTTTATGGCATTAATGGTTGATAGATTGGTGACGTCATAAGACGTCATACAAAAAAGTACTAAGCAGTTTTAGACCCCTCACAATTTAGGTAGTCAATCTGCCACGTTTGGTTTCTTGACGACTCACTAAACAAAAGAGTTTAAAAAGATGCGGTTCCACCAAAACTAGGAAGTATTTAGCTGCTGAAGTGGTCGTCCAATCTTCAAGGCCGTAAGCTTATGTCTGCCAATCAATGTTCAACGGTACAGTGCTCGTATGAAAGTTTTTGGCGAGAGGGAGGAGAACCAAGGAGCCCGAAGAAAACCCTTGAAATCAACAAACTTTGGCAAGCAATACAGTTGGCTACAACTGAAACTGAGACTGATTAATATATCGAGCGCTCTCAATGCGAAGAGTCTTCTTCAAAAGGTAATACGTACTTAGCTAGTGTAGGCAGAAAAAAGTATCCTCCTGAAAATATGTTGGAACAGCTTATTGACCCAGGCTTAAGATCAAGGGAATTCTTAGTCAAGGAAACTGACCACCATTTTAAATACGATAACTTGCCTGTTTTATTCATGCAAATAGTTAGTATCTTAAGAATTTGCCAAGTGGTAGGGCTAATTAAAATTTTGTACTTTAATACTCTCAGATTGACGTTAACTATGCGCATACCGAATGAAGAATCGCCCTGGGGCCAGCGTAGAAAAGTTTACTTTGCAAACATCTTACTGTATGAGGTTATAAATAATTTTTTCTAACAGTACTAGTTTTTCACTGTGTTAGCCGTTCAGTACTTCTCCAAGTATTCTGAGGTAAGACGAACTTGGGTGAGTGACAATTTTCAATGAAGCGACATCTACAGCAAGGATGTGCATCCGAACTTAAATATAATCATTCATTCAAGCTCCTTGTATAATGTAACAACATGTGGTTTGGGAATAACATTTCTTTACCGTATTCCGTGTAATCAGTTTGAAAAAACTTATGTACAACAGCTTCTAACACGCTACTGAGGCAACGATTCTTGACGTCGCTGTCAATGGAATCAGAAAGCAAAAACGTTGTCCTGAAATTGAATTTCCCTTGACCACAAAACTCCTCTATTGAAACCCAAAAAAATCCTAATAAAAATCTTTGTTATTGATAGGGATAACATTTTGCAAGTTGGAATGGAAGTAAGGCATTACTGAATGCACGCCATAGCTCTGAATCGTAGTACAACTCAATGCAGACGAGATGCTATCTAGTGTAAGGACCCCTGAACAAGGCCGATGTAAGTTGGAACTAAGAAGGATATACCTTTGGTAGATGTTGCCTTACCTAGCTCAATAAAACATATTTTTTTTATTAAACTTCGCCTACCTGAGCAAAACATTTCAGGTTAACAACAAAGAAAGAAAGAAATCGAAAACACAGAAATAGATATATAAATGTCATTGTTTCAATAGATTCAATATGAGACACCTGAACAAGGCCGATGTAAACATGCATGTATACGTTTTATATTTGACATAAAACAGTTTTCTTGTAGAACTTTAATAAACGCTCGTAAACAGCAGCGAGATATATAAAAACTAAATGAGCAATTGTTAGCAGAATTCTTGATGACATTCAAGCTTAAGATTTAAACATAAACCAGCAGAAAAATAATGGACTAAAAAAGAGATTTTAGTAATCCTAAAATCCACCACATTGAAAAGTAATGTAGAAGAAATTTCAACTCACCACGTTGTCGGATCACTTTATGTTCTGAAGGATCTGACTCGCAGCGGTTTGTGTGTGAAATGAAACCACTGCTTATCTTCGTTTATGTATCATTCTGCGTGTTTGTTTTGCAGATTGGCAAATTGTTTTGATATTTCGTAGCTGTTGACGACTTGTTTCACTTCCAAAATCCACAAACGGCAGGTGAAATGGCCTCTTAAGGAAAAGTGCGTCTACCTTGCTTCTACTAAAATTAATGAAGTGTGAAACAAGAGTGTAATAAATCGTTTAAATTTTTTTGTAATCGATTGGTAACTAATATTATTTTCTGTAGTCAAATTATGTTTCTTCCTAATATTGTCCTGTTTGGTTAAACACAAAATCGTTAGCACCATCTACCTCCCTGTAGGCAGCAAATTACTCTATATTCCGTTTGAAAACGAGGAACTTCCAAGAATTTCCTTACCATCGGTGATAAAAATATACAGTTACCAAACAGCTCGTATCTTTTAATCGCGTCTTCGGAATTTATCATTTCAAGTGTTTGCCCATTAGCGGTAGGATAAAAGGGTTTAGCTCTATAGCAATTCATGTCGGCGAGAGCTTTTCCATTTAAGCAGCATCTGGTCTCCTAGAAACTGGCGCAAAAAGCGGCAATATTCTATATGTGTAGTCCTACTTTATTTACAGGCTATAAATTCCATCTGAATTAATTGTTTATCGGCGTGAATAGTTAAAACTAATAAATGAGGTTTTGATTGCAGATGTTCTAAAGGCCTTGTCAAGAGGTTTCGACCTTTTTCGTAATGTTCAAATCATTTTCTTCTTGTCTTATCTATGTAGCGGCTTTGTTTTATGTTGAAAACACTTTTGGTCCGATGAGCTATTATTTAGTTTTGGATACGGAATAGATGTTATTGTCAGTGGCAAATAGAAATAGTCGTGAAGTGATAAAACGAGTTTGACTTCAACAAAAGCGTTTTTCGCCGTATGATACGTTTGGTGTGACCGGCTAATAACAAACTCGACATTTTCCTCTTGTCCAGAGTCGTATTCGCTGATTTTTCAAATTAGTTTACCTACCTACAGCAAACCAAAGTCATGAACTCTCAAAATGATACAATAACAACACTATATACAGTCAGGGGAACATTTCCCAAGCTATCTAAATATGAAAAATATGACACATATGGTGTGTCTGAATCCCACCGACATAAGAGATTTGTTTTCTTTCTCTCCATGTGGGCCAATTTCCTTTCCAGGGAGGTATCATTTGGAATATTTATGCAACACTTCAACTTACCATACTTAAAACCACTAAATATAATTCGTGGTCTGATTATTCAGTAAAATATTTTAAAAAGGAATTAAGAAAAGATCCAGTTTCGGTATAATATTTTCCGTTCTTTGGTTCTTCATGTAGTTTTAATTTTTTTTTAATCATTAGAAATTAAGTGGTTCAGAAAACAGGTGTTCTCTCATCCTTTTGCATGTATTGAACCTCTAAATCGTGTTCGCTAGGTGCAAACAAGCAACTCTTATTTTCCAAATCAAAAGGATGCATGGTTGAAAACACAATAACTACTATTTGACCCCGAAGGTAATCCAATTGACTCTCTCAACAAAGCAACACATTTTACTTTTATCTTGCTTAGAACTACTGAAGTTTGTGCACTGCTTGAAAACTGAATTACCAGGTGATACTGATCATAAAAGCAAACAACTCAATTTTCAACTTTTAGCTGAGAAATTGATAGTTTGAGTGTACAAACGAAAAGGCACTGAAACTCTTCGATTCAATCTTACTTTGTATATTTATTCTTTTGCACGTCAATTAATACCCAACGACTGAGAGTTGTAAATATTTTCAAAAGAATAAGACTTGAGTTTAAAGTAAGTTTTGCCATTTGTTTGTTTTTAATTTGGAGTTTAAAACTGCTGCTACCAGTCGACGTAAATTGGGGAAATATTCAGTTACGATTGAACATATCTGCAGCAATTGTATCACGGCCAATGCACAAGGGCAAAAATAAATATGAAACCAGTTTTAAATCTGACGAGTGTGGACTCCCGGCAGATGTTCATCCAAAAACACGACATAATTTCGGCATGCAGAATATAAAGATTTCGTTCGCTATTAGTAAAGCGGGCGATAGAAACGTTCTGTTAGCGTTGTGAAATTATAATGAGTCGAAAAACAAAACATTTTGGATATATATAACGTTAGGATAACAGTTTTAAAAAACAACCAAATCAATTTAACATTTTGCTGTTTTGTAATTGATGGTCTTGTTTTCCTGAGAAATCTTATGTTAACCAGGTTAATGTGTAGTCTCCCTTAAAACATTTCATCGTCACACGATTAACCAAATTGTGTTTTGAAGCAAGTTGAAAATTCCTGGCAATTACTAAACTTAAACTTAGAGCAATTAACAACAATTTGCAAAACCAAACTTAAGCTTTTAACCTTTAAAAACAGTCGCAAATTTCTATAAAGATATAAACAATTTATGAGGAGCGAAGCAGATGTTTGTATACTTAGCAGATCTAGTCAATTTGAGGTTGCATTCTATATATCACATAACACAAATCAACTGGGTTTTTAAAAAATATCTATTTCTTTAGTATATTAGACAGAAACAATTTCCTTCTATTTTTTTTGACAATCAGCACATACTTTTGATAGGCAATATACTCATTTTTGAACGAGTAGCAGAGCTCACTAAGTAGAAGCTAACGTTTGCTTAACGGAGAGAACACCTTTTAAAGAAAAATAAAAAATAGAAAGTAAATCTTAAAAAAACTTGATGCTTGATTATTTCAAATTAACACTAAATGTCACAAACCTGATTTTAGCTGCAAACCAAAGCTAGCGTTGGAAGTAGCGTAAACTCCCAGCAAAGCGTCCATCTGGCCGTGCGTGCAAGCGAGACTAGTTTTGTCACACTTCCGGGGCGATATTTTTCCAAAGAAAACTAATTGGCAAAATATGGGCTCCGGAGGATGAAATCGGAAGCAATTTCAGATCAAAGGATTTGAGTGAATTTAATGAAAGTAGTAATTTTGTTGAAAAAAGCCCATTTTGACGAGCGACGGTATCGGTTTTAACTTTTGAACCGCGACGAGATTGATCAAGGATGCCAGACTGCCTAGAGTAACAGTTTATACAGGTTTAACACACAGTGGGGCTACTGTACTTGTGGAAGCTCAAGCGTCATGTAGATCCTTCATAAATTATGTGCTGTGAAAAAAACCGCCGCAAGAAACTGGAAATAACCTGGTAAACTCCTAATTTTCCTGCAATAAACAACAAAAGGACAAGCAATATTTCACCGTTTTATCTCTAGTCGGAGCTAATACAAGAAAATATTGAACTGTAGCATTAAAATATTTGATCCAAATGTTCTCATAAATTGAGTATTGTTTTTGTCAAGTCTCTATGAAATTACTTCAGTACCACATTAGCGTAGTGAACGACAAATTTCTGCCAATTTTTGTCAGAACATCTGGAAAACACGGCAAACCACAGAACGAAGACGTTTTAAATTCTGCTCCCCGAGAGACGAAACCACAGATAATTTTAGTTTTGAATTTGAAAAACGATCGAAACAAATCGGAAATCTTAGATATGCAGGTTCTAACTGAAAATTTTATATTTCTACTGTATGTACCAACAGCAAAGCCTTTTGAGGTTCCACAGGAGGCCACATGGCAGCATAACCACTGCGCATGCGTTCAGATTTCAAATTTTAATGAGATTACACTGAAACAGCAGTACCCGCAAATAGCAAGTGCGCTAGTCTAGGCGGGTAGCAGTACAATTAGACATTTTAAAAACTAGTACAAAAATTACAAATTGAGGCAACGAATAAAGTAGAGAGTACAATTGAAATAAACAGTAGGCAGTATATGGATTTTTTATTCAAAAGTACTGATTGATACCAAAACTGTACCGTGCAAGGTATTGGCTAAATTTCCAGAATGGCGTCTCGAAATCCAGTTCTCACTGCAAGTATGAAGAGCATCACTTTTCTCGACCTAAAATCTACACGATTACTCTTTCACAGTGGACGAGGAAAAAGGGAACAAGACGAGCAGACTTGGTATTTTCAAATTCTTGTCTTTTTCAATAGTTTTCAAGACGTTTATTTATTTGCCAACATAAATAATTAAGTTATTTACAGAGCTGTGTTTCAGAATGGCGCGCGAGGGGGGCCATAGCAAACCGCAGGACTCATCTGAGATGGTCCCCTTCAAGAATAATTAAAAAAGTGTTATGGGGTTAAAAACATAGGTGGCTACTACAGAAATATTATGTATGAGATAATGTCAGTTAAGAAAGAGGCGAGAAAGGAAAAAAAGTAAAACAAAAAAATGAAGACGAGGTATTGCTGGTTTTTAGAACGAAATGTAAAGAGCTTGAAAATGAGAACAATGTATATGTAAGTTGAATATTAGCTGGCAAGGAGTTTTAACTCTTTTGGATATTTAAAAATATCTTTGGCCCATGGTAGGAAACGAAATTTTTTTAAAATATTTGTTCTGACCTTGGGTATATGAGATTGCTTTGAGGTTCTTGTGTAACAGCCATGTGATTGATTATTTAGTAAAAACATAGAGGCAAATCCTCGAGGGAGTACATCATTTTTAGCCGAATATAGACAAGATTTTACTAATTTGAAAGCGATAAAAACACTGCAGTAAATTTGAGGATATCGAGGTCCTTCAATATTACCTAATTACCCTGACGCATTCATTCGTTTTGCAAGTTTTTAAGCATGGTTGGCGTTTTAGTGAGCTTTGATTCCTCATGTGTTAGACAGCCCAAAAAAATTTTAAGAAAAATCACCAAACTGAAGCCTCTTACTGCAATTTATTCAGTTAAAGTTATGATTGAAAAATTAGGAGAAAGAGTTGAAATCCACCCACGGCAAATCCTGGTAGGGTTTACTTAATTACTCTAGCTGACACATTCATTTTTAAAAGAGTAAAAACAAGATAAGAGTTGCTAGGCAAGGTGCCTCAAAATTATTAATTCTACCGAAGGATTCCATCAAGATTAGTTAGTTTGGTCACGTGTGTCTAGTGTCATACTCACAAAGCCCAGTTAGTGTAACTTTTCACTGTTCAAAATAAACCATGAACACATTTATCATGGGTGTGTATCTCCGCACATTTAAACGATTTTAATTTCTCAAACTAACAAAATAAAAGGTCTCTTTGTGAGTTTGTTTGTTAATATGAACTGCAGGGGAAATTGTTAATCTTTCTTTGACTGTTTTGGGACAAAGTTTACCTTCTCATTGTATTATTCTTAGATATTAAGAGTAGACAAAATTACTGTTGAACAAATAGATTCTCCGAAAGACCAGCATTTGATCTTCTTTGCCAAATGACTGCCTTTCAAATTGAACCGTCACGGTAACCTTTGTTATAGTCTCAAACAGAGATTCTGTTGTTATATTTTTAAAAATGACAAACTGAAAGTTGTAGCCGCAATAAAATATATAATATTATGGTTTGTCATATCAAATTTGTATTTCAATTATACCATTTTACTGTGTTCCATCATCTATTACTCGATGTCGACCACTTTTAAATTTGCTAATTTTTCTTACATGCACGAGTTTTAAAAAAATTGCAAAACGTTACAAAACAAAAAGCACAAGACGCTTTAAAACGTTGCATAAACTGTTTTTAGTTTGACATAAAAGCAAATATCAATACAACTGAAAAATAGAGACTAGATCTACATAGAAGAGAATTGAAAAGTGGCGGCCCTTTGTCAATTGTGACTGTGCTTGGTAATATTATGCAAACCCTAATATTAAGCAAAACTGAACAAAACAGCGTTGTCATGTTTTGACCTCGAAATGAAATCGCCTGAGGAATTTGTCTATCACAATTTTGCTTTCATTTGTTTTGGAGCACGTGGCGAGGTATGAGCTCATGAGATCAGAAGCAAAATATAGAATATCTATTTTTTGTCCTTTTCTCTCATTCACAGTACTTGTAACGGAGCTCGAGAATGAAACTAAAGACGCGAATTTTATGTACTTGTCCATGTCCTCAGTTTGTAAATGCAGCTGGTACCTAAAAGATGGGCTATACACGTTCGCAAACTATTTTCACGGTACTGCAACCTGTAATCAGCACATCGTTAACTGCAACTAGCTCACAGATATCATTTTATAACAAAGCGAAACTAATGGTAGCTAATTTGCGACACTTTGATGAAAACTGCATCAGAGATAATTGCTTCCTTCAGCGATATTTTACAACGAGAGCGAGCGAGGATGTTTTGATTAACTGAAGAAATGTGAGCTTGATGCATGAACTGAAAACAAAGTATATTTGCAGTGAAGCAAGAAAGTTCTTTCGTAAACAAAAAGATTTCTTCCATGGGCTTTTAAAGATAATAAATCTAAACGCATGTCAATTGTTGTATTCAGATAGTTCATTAAATTGGCCTTATAGCAAGCGTTACGAAGAAACCGTATGGTCAGCTTGCGTTTTTGAACAAAAACTTCAACAAGAATACATTCGTTAGTGCTGAGTTACCAATCAAACAAAGTTGAAGCATGCACGTTGTATATATAAAAATCACTCACCGGTGCTTCTTCGATTCGAAGTCCAATCCTTGTGACCAAGCAAAGCTTTTTTAAATAGCTAGAATAACTTGATATACCGTCGTGGCCAAGAGATGTTTCACCTTGGGGATCAGTTATCGTAGGTGAGGTTGAGATGCACTAAATAGCTCATCACATTTCAATTTCACTGCGAACTATGTCTCATCACTGCGGGTGGGTTCACCAATTATATATTGTTGGCTTTGTACCAGAATTCAGTGTTTATCACAGTTTTTCTGTGTTTACGAATTTTTAGCATAACACAGTCATTCTTGAGTAGAATGATTACGGTTGTGTTTTCGCATTTGAAATTTTGTTGCGAATTTCTCAAGATGAAATTCATAAAATTTGCGAAACTGCAAAGCCAAAAGTGCTCGTAAATTGTCAACTTTGTATGAAAAGCTGGAACGAAGGTGACAAATGGTATTAAATACGTCAGTGTACACCTAAATATTGCCATAGAATATTTGAATTAATAAAATATATTGGTAGGACAATGGTTAGATAAAATATAAAATTGAAAGCATGTTTTTAAAGGAATAGAAACTATAACTGTGCTATAGAAATAATAAAACATGATGCTTTAAAAATATGTGTGTAATGTATGTTACACAATTTATTTAAGGTTACCGTATAGTTTGAGCGGTGTTTTCAGTGATCAGTCTCTAACTCTGTTAATACGCGTCGGATACCCGTAAACCTATATATCAATGGAAAGCTTATAAAATTCTCTAAATGATGGCAAAATCAGTTTTTCATAGTCGTATTTCATA
>JAOEJI010539603.1:0-15691 GCA_025448255.1 Umimayanthus chanpuru
CGGCACTCGCGATATGAACAGTTCAAAATGTCGCTTACTGGTTGGGAAAGAAGGTCGGCGTTTTCTTTCAAAATCCAGTTTGGAATGTTATCAGCTCCATGCGCTTTATATGGGTTCAGCGTCGAGAGTTTCTGAAACACTGCATCGGTGGTAACCTTCAGCGCAGGTCTAGCTGGTGCGTTGGTATTGAAGTCGGAGAGGTAGCTTTGTGGTAGTGGCTCAAATTCGCTCATTGGGGCAAGGAAGGATGCATTGATGATATTTGCTAGTTCCTTGTCTGATTTGGCTCTGCTTGCAAAACCCTCGAGATGTTGGAGGGACCTAAGCAGGTCATTTTGTGAACTTGAAGCCGGTGTCATGCAGTGTGCACATCGATGATGTCTCGCAGTGTGCACATCGATGATGTCTCGCTGTCTCGCAGTGTGCACATCGATGATGAGACTGATGTCAGGATTGCCAAAGCCAGTGTGGCCTTTGGTCAGCTGCGCTCATCGGTGTGGGAGCGCAAGGGTGTGAGTCTCGCAACGAAGCTGAGTGTCTACAGAGCCATCGTCCTCACCACTCTATTGTATGCCAGTGAGACCTGGACTGTCTACCAGAGGCATGCAAAGAAACTCAATCGTTTCCATCTCAACTGCCTTCGCAAACTGCTGAAAGTGAAGTGGCAAGACAAAGTGCCCAACACAGAGATTCTCAAGCAGACAGGAATGTCCAGCGTCTTCACCATGCTCCGCAAGTCACAACTCTGCTGGGCTACCCAAGCGCCTTCTCTACAGAGAACTGCAGACTGGAGTGCGCTGTCATTGACGCCAGAAGAAATGCTTCAAGGACACACTCAAAGGGCACACAAAGGACACACTCCATGAAGGACTTTGGAGTGGATCACAACTCTTGGGAGACACTTGCACAGGATCGGTCAGCATGGCGCAATGCAATCCACAAAAGAGCAGCAGCGTACAAGCAACAACGCATCGAGACTGCCAAGACCAAGCTAGCAGCCCAGAAGACCCGTTGCATCAACCCTTCAACATAGGCCCCTGCTCCGTTGTCCTGCCCTCACTGTGCCAGAACTTTCTGAGCTCGGATGGGCCTCATCAGCCACCTTCGAACCCACCAAGTCCCATAGGATGAACGATCAGTGAAGAT
Organism: Umimayanthus chanpuru; assembly: GCA_025448255.1. Lineage (NCBI taxonomy): Eukaryota > Metazoa > Cnidaria > Anthozoa > Zoantharia > Parazoanthidae > Umimayanthus > Umimayanthus chanpuru. Next base: position 1,147 of record JAOEJI010539603.1, read on the forward strand.
GGTCATCTCTCTCCAAGAGAGGACGAACACTAAGTATGTATGTAGCTAGGTAAGTAGGCAGATTAGTAAGTGAGTATTAAGTTAGTGAATATTTAAGTAACTTAATAAGAGTTTCCCAAATGTACTTCTTCATGTAATACTTACTCACTCACTCACTCACTCACTCACTCACTCACTCACTTTTTTTAAGTAAGCGAGTGAGTGAGTTAGTACATCTGAAGGTAGACTTGATTTGAGGAAACCTGGTGTTTTGTACATTTATTGATGATTCCACCCTCTTGACTTTTTAGATGAGGTGAAGTTTGGTGAAGTGGCCAAGCACCCCCCAGTTATAACTGCAAAACCAAGAAAAGCTCCTCAAAATCAGGTACTAGCTTTCACCAATAAGAGACAATGGTCAGTCGAAGTGCAAGAAAAATAGTGAGATCGCGCGGTGTAAGTCGTGAGACAGAGAGGGATGGAACGAGAGAGAGTGCCAACTTACTTGCTTCGCTCAAACTGAGTCACCCTCTACTCAGAGAGCGAAAGATCCAATTGGATAAAAAGACAAAATGTGTAACCTAAATCTTAACCCTAAAAAACTGACCATCCGCAAACAAACAGACGTTAGTATGTTTATGTTTGAAAATCGTCAGTTCTTACTATTACTGTTCAGAGTGGAGCTTATAATTAACTGCTGAACCTCGCGGCTTGGCCGCAAATTTGTTTGTTCCTTCCCGTCCGACCAGAACGCCGAGCTACGCGGGCCACTTAAGAAATGGTATTACTTGTTATTGAATTCTTGTTGTTAAATTGCAGTACTCCTGCATCAGAGTAGAAACTCACGTACTGTACGAAGAAGTTGCAAATGGTGTTTTTAATATTTTCAGGGCTCAAGGTCTCTGCTTCTGAACGCATTGATGAAGAAAGGACGTGAATCGTCTGGTTCATCACCCGACAGCCACAAAAGAAGCGGCAGCTTGCGCGAGGGTACAGGCCCCCTCAGAGTTAAGAAGCGAAAGAACATGACTCCACATGAAAAGGCGGTATTAGATGAGGAGAGAGAAAGAGCCATTGCGGCATATAGGTTGACAAAGGGACACAAGAAACTTCCCTTCAGTTCAGTGGGGTAGCGCTCTGGAAACGGCAATCGTGGCGCGAAGCTACGGATGAAATCAAAACGCGAGGTAGCAGGTGCAGACTGGCCGTGGAGAACAGGAAAACCAGCAATGGGACCAAAACGAATCTAACGACTGTTCTTGTTTACGAGGCATCTCCCAATGTGTGCTGACAAAGCAACGCAAGAACTCGAGTCTTCTGAGTTTGGCAGGCAGTTCGGCATGCCAACTAAATAAACTTGCTGTTGGGATTGCATTTCCCTGAATTCCAAGCAATTCCAGGGGCGCGGCTGGTTGTGAGGATTACTTACACTTCTTCAGGTTCTGATTTAGAGCGAGTCTTTCACGTCTGGCGCAAGGAAAGGTTGAATGAAGCACGCATTCAGGCAAAGAAACATATATCTCAAGACTTTGGCTGAGAGTGGGGAACTGTAATTACATAAAGAACAAGACAGCCGTATCAACAGTTCTTTTAATGCTGCATTTGAATGTCCTGATGGGAACGTGGAGCCTTTTGTCCGGACAGTAAATATTGAAAGAGAAAACATCAGTCCCGGACCAAGTATCGCCAGTTTTTTAACCTTCAGTGCAAGCCATGTTTAACGTTATACTCTCCAGAACAATGCGAGACTCGGCATTTGCTCAGACTACAGTACTGTACTATAGTATAGCAAATCTCCGGTCATTCAGCCTCGGTTATTTCGAATTTTTCCCTTTTACAAACACTGAGAAAACCGTTTTCCTTGAGGACTCCCCTGTTATCAATATCAGTAGAACTATCTATTGCGGGCTGTTACAATCAGTTCCTGATTTATAATCAGTTTCCATCGTCCAAAATTGAAAATGTTGAAGATATCATGACCAAATAATGTCGGAAAACAATAAAATGAAGCTGAAAAACTAAGCAAGTTTTAAACTTCATTATCATTCTTGACACTGACAGTGATATAAAGGAGTTACGAGACCAGGACGGCGGAGTTAATTAGAAATGAAGAAACAATAAGCAGCAACAGTATGAAGCCGTTTGCAACTGTTGCGCGATTGACCTTTCAAACTAGTAGTAGTAGTAGTAGTAGTAGTAGTAGTAGTAGTAATCAATAATAATATAATAATATTTAACACTTTTATAGCGCAAAGTTCCTTATGTATATGATCAAATGCGCTTACATAGCCTTCAACACCGGAACTAGCCTCAGACTATTATCGACTCTTATCTTACCCTTGGACTCTTATCGACAAGATCTTTTAAGACCCCCGATAGACTAGATCAACGGCTTGACGTCACTGTCCATGGACGGTGTGGCGCAAGAAAGTCGACCTGGCCGGGTGTTTGAACCCAGGACCTTAATTCTGGTCGGTAGTCAGAGATCTTACCAACTGTGCCAACCTCGCACATACTTGAATTGTGCATTGCCATGAGCATGTAAAATTATTAAATTAGTATAATTGTTAAGCCTGGTGTGTTAAAACCGTTTTCTTTGGTATTTTTCTCTTGCTTTTTGCAAGTCAGAGTTTGGTTGGCGTTTGTCTTCGTTTTGTGAACTCCCCAGTTTGGGGACCGTCGTTAATTTGAAGTCGTTATCGCGAGCCTAGCATGTTCTAAAATATAGTCCGAGGACTGCTGTACTTGAAGTGTATGCTTCTTTTATATTCATGACTCATGTATTTCTCAATTTATAAGCGCTTTGAGCAGTTAATCCACGAAAGAGTCGAATGGAGCTCCTAATGCAATTAACTGCAATTACCGCTAGTTATGATACCAATATCATTTGTACTCTTCAATTAATTGTGGTATATGAACTGAATGGAGTGCAATTTGGTCTGAAATCATATGCGTAGTTTCAAATCGAAAGAGCGTGCAGCGCGTGTTCGATTTGAAGTCAAATTTAATTTCAGACCAAAATTGCACGACGCGAAGTTCAATAACCAACTGATTTAATGCATTATGAAATGGCTTTTCAATAAACAAAAGATAATGCTTCTTATTTAACGCTTGAAACCAGCTTTTTCTGGTTTGTGGTTGCTTGTTCAAAACTGTGATTGCAGACTCGAAACAGTGCGATAAATTCTGTAATCACTGCTGTTGGAAACCAATCAGAATGCAGGAATCACATGTTGGGAAACAATCAGGATGCAGGAATCACCAGTGATTAAAAATGGATGTATTTAATGCAGTCATTCAATGGATACATGTATACTCTTAGTGCACTTGGATCTGTTGTAATAGTAATATGAAATAATAAAAATAACGATATTACAATAGTACATGTATAGTTAATGAATTTAATGAATTAAAAACAATAGAATCATAACAAAAAAGTAAAACATTTTCAAAATTTTTGAAAATACATTTTAGTGTACCAACTCTATTTAATAGCCTGTGAACAGGCTCCCTGTTCGAGTGGGGCGAAGCGCGCAGTCTAGTTATTGGTGAGGAAATAATTTTACGAGCTGTTACACAAAACAAGGGTAATGTTTAGCCCAAGGCAATCAGGTGATTCCCTCAGGCAGAATAATATACAAAAATATGTTCTGGCGTAAGAAACAGTAGCACACAAGCAAGTTAAAGTTTGTTTGTAATGGTACACGACTTCAATGTGTACTTTAAATGCTGTTTTTTGACGGTTTTTTTAAATTAATTTGCTGTAAACGACACCCACCATATCACACAGTGCAATTTCTTGAAGCAAAGTGTTTTGCGGAGCATAATTGTTTTGATGATAACTTTGTTGTCATCACCTGCCAGGGACACCAAGGCGATTTTAATCGCCGATCGCAGCGAATTTGATCGCTGCGACGAACTTGTAAAATCGCTGGAAGGCCGGGGCACACTAGACGGACCAGCTGCGAATATCTGCGACCTGTGGCGTATTTATTCGCTGATATCTGGCATGCTAGATACCCGCAATTTTATATGCCAGTCGCTGCGATCAGCGAACTTCCTCTCACAGTAGTCACACAGGCGAATTTCGCCAATCGCTGCGATCGGCGTACAAAATCGCCTAGGGTGTCCCCGATTTGAGGGGACAAGAAAAAATGCTGACCGCAGACACCACAACACCTGCTAAAGCACTGCAACCTAGAAAAGCAAAACAAAGATTCAAACCTCGATATACTCTCTCGTTAACCGCCTCGTTAGTCATGCTAAAGTCGGTGACCAAGAAACTAAAGCCGTTTATACAAGCCAAGCTCAACGAAGAATATTTTGCAATCGCGAACGAGGGAAATCTTTATTGCCTGGATTACATAGAGAAACGATTCGAGCGTTCAAATGTTCAATCAGGACTGGAATTTATTCGACCCAGTGAAATAAGTGAGAGTAACTCTGCGGTTTCTGCCAAAATCGTCGAAGTAGGAGAAATTCTCGAGTCTGCTTATCCACATCTTTATAACAGCGCTTCAAAACAAGCAAGGGTCAAATTCCGGAGTGAAGTTATAATTGGTGACGTTTTCCGAAGTTTTGGAAAGGAATTGTTCCGTGACGGCGTAACGTGGGCGAGAATTATCGCTCTGTTTGCGTTTTCAGGTTCACTGAGTGTCGACTGCGTCAACCAGGGAAATCCAGAATTCGTTAAAACGGTGCTGAACTGTACACGACTCTATGTTTTGGATTATCTGGCAGTGTGGATTAAAAGTCAAGGAGGCTGGGTATGTTACATTTTGTCGGTTTGTTAAACTTCGTTGTTTTGAGAGTTTCCAAATGTGGCGAGGCGACGGCCGTTTTGTTTTCAACGTTTTCCCCCGAAAACCGGTTTATTTTTGTTTGTCAAAGAATATCTACATCAAGTCCTTTTCCGTTTGCGTGGGCGATGTCACTTGCCGCGCCGCCAATTGATGAGATTTTCAGTACAAACAAAAATTAAACAATTTAGTCCCTAACTTTACTGAAATTTGTGAGTGAACTTGTTTTTATTTATTTTCAGTGATAGTTGTATAATAGCTCTTAGAATTGTATACTTGATATTTTTTGCCAACAGGAATTTGTACATAGGTTTTTAAAAACCAAAGCCTCAGGCGACATTCAGGTTGATTATCTGATTTGCATAGATGTGTTTTTCTGTGCTGTTTAATTTACATAATTCGCGCTGTGTGAGATGTGTTGCGACGTTCTTTGTAAAGCATATTAGAATTGCAAATGTATGTTTTGTTTCCCTTCTGAAATGTATAGGTTGTTAAGATTAATTTCTGATATAAAATGGTTTGGTACTGTCTACTGAGACAATCTGTCAATGTATGGAACGTTTTGTAATTCTTGGGTAATTATTTAAGAGTTTCAATGAACTGACTACCAATATAAAAGTAAAATAGAGGACTTCTTTTCATATTGGGATGTTTCACAGACACGATGCTTCTGCTGTCAAATCACCTGCCTTTTTGATCATTAGTTGTTGTTGTTTTTCGGGAGGCTGCTGAACGAGAGCCAAAATAAATCCTTCCGAGGGTTCTTTGATTTTTTTAGTATTTTTTTTTAAAGCGGCAAGCAGTAAAACTTGTGCTGCTCCAAATATCAAAGAATAGAAGGAACAAAATTCATAGTCGTGCAAAAAGAAGTTAGTGTCTATTCTTTAAACTGTCTGTTGCAAATTGTGGTTTCAATCACACAAGTTTATCGCCAAAGTATCTTCGATTAAATATTGCAAATATTCCAGTGTCAATTCTAAAGAGAACACCCGTTATGACAGTAGAAACGCCTTCATTCTTTGTATGAAGAAAATATTTTTTCGTACGGAATTCGTTGTAACTTAACAAAATTTAAAACTGCAAATAGCCTTCAACGGCTTTAATTTGGAACCAAATTTACAAACATTTACTGTTGATCGAGATGGCACAGATAACGTTTCTTTGCCAATTGGACAGTACAGTAACGCTTTTCATAAGCCGTACTTCTCTCTCTCTAACCTTTCTGGAGCCTTAGCATCACTGTTTGTTTGATTGTTGTTTCTTATTTTTATGGGCTTTTGAATTCGAAGTTTTAAAATTTTGTATAGAGATATTCAGCTTTAAACTTGAATTTCAAAAGTTTAACGAGTTTACGCTTAGCCCAGCCGTTTAGCTAGATTAGCTTCATCAATTTCTACCAAATGTACTAGAATGAGTGTCTAACAACTTCTTGTTGTTACTAGAGAACCATTGTAAAACTGGAGATCTAGGCATAGTTCGCTGGACGGTATTTGAATTACCTTAAAAAGCTGTCCCTCTGATAATATAAAACGTAAGAAAACACGATTTCGTAATCACAAGAGAATAGTAAAACAATATAAGATAATGGAATGACTTTCAAGTCGCTTGGACCCCTCCATAAATTTTAAGTTTTACCTTTTTCCAAACTCCCACGTATATTTATAGATCATCTCCACTTTACTTTATATCAGTCAAGATGACTGTTTATATCTGCCTTAATTTAGTTTGAGCAATGGACTCGTATACTGTACTTCATACTAGATTAGACTATCTCAATTCGGAAATCATTGTAACAATGTTTGAAAAAGCTGATTTTACAAAATTAGGGTTTAGGTTGCGCCCCGTCCCTTCACACAATGGAGTATGTTATTGGCGTACGGATATTGTGAGTGTTTAATTTGGACGAGGCTGGTAGGATTTTGTTCTTTGTAGTCAGAATTGAGCGGTAGAACGTTTTGACAGAGCCATTTTTTTCCCCTATTATAAAGAGGGAGACTGGGTTGTGATCAGCAGAGCGCGGCGTGGTAAGGCATGCGCTGAACTGAAACGATTAGGTTTACAGCGCGGCCCTTCGTTGAATGTGTCCCAGTTGATCGCGCAGCTTTTCTGGGAGACAAGCATATCACATTCGGCAGGTATATGTGCTTCAGAGCAGGACGGATAAATACATCAATTGATCATGGGCCAACGAGGTGGTACGCCACTCCTTTTCAGTTTGATGCCTGTGTTGCATTGATACGCTTGCAGGTCTTCTTTACATTCATGTTCAATGGCACTTAGTGATATGATCTTTCAAGAAGAGAAGTTTGATTTTAAAACAAATTAAACAAAGAAATATAAAGGTTTGTTATTCTCCACAATAGGTTGTATAGCTATAGATGACACTTTAAGAATCCAAGGTCTGACAAGGTTAGGCTGTATGTAGTTCACTGGTTAAGTGGTCATAGTGTATATGGTCGTACTTGTATGCGGATAAAAAAGACTAACAACATACCCATTCATGGGCGAGATGGTGAAAAACTCACTGGTAGAAACGATTCTCGAAAATGCACAAACATCAGTTTACCTGTATATAGATAGGAAGGCTGACAAATCATTGAGCATTACAAGAAAGAAGAGATGATCCATTTATTGTCCAAAATAGCTTTTCCACAAGAATTTAAACATGGTCCATTCGGTCATGCCTTGGCAAAATGCAACAGGCGCAATCAGACAAGCGTTTTCGGGGCTTCTATAGCTGAAAGCCAACGGTGTATTTGGGGCGCAAGAGCGCTTGTAGTGGATGAACCCATTATACCGCCGAGTTTCTTCTTTGGTTTGTGTCCAGATACCTATGAGTCCGACTGTATTGGCTATTTACACAATTAATCGTACGTCTTACTAAGTTTCGCCCCGACCGTTTCTTGCAGGAAGTCCTCGTGGAAAATTTCCAGTGCGTCAAGACCAAACAAAGCGTTTTCGTTTTTCTTTACGCAATCTTAAAAGCTGTAAACTCATTGAGAGAGGCCTTCGTCGATGTTGCCATTACAACGGCGCTTACTCTTCATAACTTGATGGAGTTACTTCATGGAGGATGATACGCAATTGAGGCCGGGATCCATACGTTTTCATCTCAGAACATCCATGTTCCAATCGACCATACATAGTTTCCATAGGAAACGACACAATTGCGGAGACACAACTAGATCGACATAACTAGAAGTTACCTTTGGTAAGTCAGGTGCTGCCGAAGTTTTAAGATGATTCCTTAACCATATGAACAAGTTAAATACGTCACTAGGTTGAATTTATACGCTCTATGTTTACGCAAGCGTGTTTTCATAGCATAACTGAGAACTGGAAGATCTAGTGAAACCTTTTTCTGTGTACAAAATTAATTGGTATCGAGAAATCTTTAAGATGAAGAAAAAGAAGAACTTTCGTTCTTGCCATCTATGAATGTTACATTTACAAAGGATCAAAATATCTAGAAAGTCGAGCAATTTTAGGATCTCCTCATCTGTTTACACGTGTTTCGCAGAGAAGAGAATTAACATGCACATATATTTTCACGGATTGTACTCGATACAAAAACATGCAGTGTAGAATATAAATTGTACAAAGGTAGAGTGACAGTAACTCGACTTTCACGCACTAAGCGATCATCAGACTGAGTAGTTGAAACGTTATAGTTTGAATTTAAGGATGGTTGTAACGATTGCTGTTCACCCAGGGCCCGGTTGTTCAATGCCCGATTAGTACTAATCCAGGGTGAACTCTTAATAAAACCTATAGAGTTAACCCAGGATTAGCGTTAATCGGGCTTTGAACAACCGGGCCCAGGCGATGAAGTTTCTTTTTGGCTACGTAGTATTTGTTTTCATGACGACATTTAGTATTCGTTCAGAGTAGTACGGACTTGTCAGCAGTCAAAATACAGTTTCTCAGCAAGACGCTTTACAGTCTAATGATTGCTTAGTGCGAGAAACTCGAGAGAGAACTAACCTATTCATTTAAAATTTAGCTTGTTTACTTAGCTTATTATAAATGAAAACTTTGAAGAGACTTATTAAGTATCAATCTATCTTGTGTATAGTGCTGTATGAGATTCGTCTTACTCAGTCTGCTTTGAATGACTTTAGAGAGAGTTGTTTTCATTTTTTTCCAAACCATTCCAACAGGTACATCAGCAAAACGAATGGAATGCTATAGTTTTCATAGTTAGTTCCAGCTGTATTTATGCATTAAATTGATCTGGAAGTAAATCTGGTGTAATACTGGTGCTTTGAAGATATAATTTGAAAAAAGAATGTCTAAGACTTAGGATGTTTTGTGAAATTGATACGTTAGAAATGCATTGTGAAAAAACTACAACCGCTTAAATAAAAGGTCAGAGTGTGTACCTAGTTTTGATAAGCTAACTATGCGCAAGGCCCGTTTTTTAGAGTTACGGTACGTTCTAGGGTTGCGAGGTAAGAGGTATTCCTGCTAGTAAGACGTACTTGTTATGTCAAAGTTGGTAACTTTATATGGAGTAATACAGCTCTGATATTAGTATTGCGTCTAATGTTAGAAATTATTCCAATGTTTCTTGCTACTTTCTTACCCAGATGTAAATGATTTTCAGTTTAGAATCAGTTACGAGTCCCAAACACTAAACTTTCCTGTCCTGTTTGATTGGCTTATTGCTGATTCTAAGATTAATTTAGCAGTTAATTTTTCCGTTTGTGGGAGATGAAATACGACAAAACTTGTCTTGTAAGAATCAGAGATAATTCATAGTTGTTAGCAAAATTTTTGATTGTAGTTTAAAAAGAAAGTTAAGAGTCACATTAGTATCATCAGCAAAAAAGTGGAACTCTAGAATATTAGAATATTTATATGTACCACTAACAAAGCGAAGAAAGAGAAAGTAAACCCGTGCACCACTGAACCCTATGGCACTACACATGTAATATTGACACTAACAGGTGTCATTCTCCCAGTTAAGCAAAACACATGAAACACTTCGAATGCCACAATATCCCAGCTTTAATACTTAACAGTATTCTGTAATTTACCGCATCAAATTCTTTACATAAATCGAAGAAAACGCTCCAGCAGTGTATACTACCGTAAAATTCCGATAAGCCCCGAGGCTTATATTTGTTCAAAGGGTCTTTTTGTCAGATTTCCAGAGATTTTCTGTGGAATTTTAGGCAAGGGGGCTCATTATCGGAATTTTGCGGTATTTTAATGTGTCCGAAATGCACTTTTCACTCGCTTGATGGAGGTTGACAGATTTATTAGATCTTTAGCCGGAATTGACAAGAAGTACCACTCCTGCTGTAAGTACGCCTTTTTGGTACGGCCAAATTCTTGACAGGAATTCGCAAAATCGTTTCGGTTCAAATCTCGAAGCCGCTCTTCTGGTTACGACAATTGCCGAGTTGAAAAACTAAGAAGATGCACTCGCAGTCAAATTTAAAGGTCTTCGTTACAAGTTTACATCCAACTAAATCTTTAATAAATGATCGCAGTCAAGTTTAATACAAGTTCTCGATAGTTAAAACGAAAATATGTATTTGGTTAATGCAAAAAAGTAGAGTAAAAGTAAGTAAAATATACCGTGAAAGTTAAAATGCTGCCACAAACTGGCCTAGGGAAAAAAATATATTGTACCTTCAAGTTCACGGTTATATCATTTTGTTATACCATAGAACACTTGTATTTAAAGAACAAACCGCTCAAAAAGAAAAAAACCTCTTTAGCTAGAAGAGATCCCTGATTACTTTGTCTCATAAGATTTCTTCCATACCATCGCCTTTACATGGCCTATGATCACGAATCCATGAATTCGAAACACGTCTGGCTAGCGACTCTAGGTTCTGGGGCTTTGCGCAGCTACTGAGGACGTGAACGACAACAAAGACGGCTGATTTCTAACTTTCCATTTTCATTTTTCTTGTTTGCATAATTCATTCGTTTCATTTTTGTTTTATATGAAGGTGTGTGAATGGGAAAAATTAGTAGCTTCATTTTTTAAGCAGCACAAAGAATAAAACGATTCATACTCTAACGTTAACGTTCTCAATAAAACACCAATAGTCCATTTCACGGTTCCTGAAAGGTAACCAAGATGAAGCCGAGGCGAAGGTTGTCCTGGCACTGTTCGATAAGTGGAAACAGTAGACATGCTAATAAGTTTCTTTCTTATGATAATTATTTCCACTTCTCTAACCGGCTGTGCCAGGACAACCTTCCCCTCGCGTTCATGTAGAAGCTTCGTTACCTTTCAGGAACTGTGAAATGGACTATCGAGCTTTTCATGTTTAGTTTCCAAAAGAGGACGACAGAAAAGTGGCCAGCTGATTGCATTCCCACGTGAAGTGATTGTATTCTGTAATTAAGTCTTGTTTTGTAATGTTCGGGATGACGTTACCTGGGGCAATCGCTTCTATTGTTGAACAACCGGGTTAAGTGTATGTATTTTCAGTGACTACCCTTGTAACCCCATTGGCTAGAGGGAGGGGACGTCTGGCGGCAAATGAGACTGACAGAGCTTGAGATTACTACGACAATCGACCATTTATAGCCCGCCCGCAGACGTTAATTCTCCTTCGTCGCGGGAAGCGCTCGGAGAAACGCTTTCCGCGGCGAAGGAGAATTGACGTCTGTGGGCAGGCTAAACCATCTATATAGGTAGAGTTCCACCGAAGTAAAAAAAAAAAACACGTTTAAAGTTTCAAGTGGAGATTCAGATTTTAGATTCATTTTTATTTCGCACAGTTTATATGATTACAACTTACATCAAACATACTGTATACACAAGAAAAGAAAGACATTTAGTGTGGTAGATGGTGTGATTAACAAGCGTCGAGTAGCTGAAAGCTTTCGAGTTCGTCACTACCAGATGGTATTTAAGTTTGACAAGGGAAGAAAAAAGCTATTCCAAGTGTGGAAAAAATAAAATAAAAACAAACTCGTGACAACATTGTATGGTTTATACTTTGCTCGTTAATTAGCAAGATTTTTCAGAGTCTAGTAAGTCTTCAGTCATTCTCACATCTTCCCTCCCCCAGCAAAGATTGAATACCGGTTGTACAATAATATCCTGAAAAGTCAGAGAAAAACTGGCTAAACACGAGAGCCTAGCAGCTTTAATAGCAGGCACGTATACCATTTTGACCAAACCAAATACGTCTGGCGATGCAAACAGAAAAACAGCTCCCAAGATGCAAAGTCATAAAAAAGAAGAAAAAATAATGCTGCAGTTGAGTGTTGTATGAAAAAAACTACAAGCAAATTGTTCTTTCGCTCTCCCCCATAAAACCAAATGATCGGTTCCAATAACGGATAGCAGTTTAGAATGTATTACGCACACTCTTTAGAGCTTCACAGACTTTGAAACTTCTTTATCAATATGAAACTTCTTTGCAGCTGGGTCTTGGTCGGCACTATATCCCAGCCCCATTCCTCTCTTTCCTATTCGGAATTCCATTGCTCGAGTGAATTGGTCTTCTAGGCCCTTATTTAACTTCCTCTCTTTGTCCCCGGAAAGGGCCATGAATGACGACCGTCCTGCTAGTGAGCCCACAGAACCTGAACCTGCGGACGACTTCTTGAACCCTCCCATCAAGCGCATGAACTTGTCCCTTCGCTCGTCAGAGTCAAATGTTGCCGTTGTCCACTGGTTCATCTGTGAGCAAATGCAAGATATTTAGTGTCTTCTCTTAGATCAGCGCACTGACAGATGAGAACAAAACCTTGATTTCTTAAGGGTTTGAATTTTGGGGGTGAGGTAGGGGTCCACACAACCCACCACCCCTTTGGAGATTTGCCAACGCTTATTATCAGGGTTCCTGCAGCAAACAACTCACAAAATGTAAGAACTTTTCAAGACCCTTTAAAACCTGAATTTGGCTAATTTAGGGATACTTTTTCTTCAATCTTTTAACAATACACACCAACTTAATTAACAAGTATGTAACCTATAACTTCTGTTTCATCATGCAATAGTCTCGGCATAAAACAAGGATAAAAGAGTCCCTTCTACATGTGATGGACGGCATTGGTCGACTGCTGAATGAAAACTTGTAACAGTTGTTGCTTACATGTACATCAAAACTCCAAACCTTGATCATGAGAAACGATACACTGATTCTTTTTAACAAAATTTAAGACTTTTTAAGACCTCAAGGATACATTGTGGCAAATTTAAGACATTTTTAAGGCCGTAAATATAAAATCAAAAACAAGATTACTTAAGACTGCGGGAAGCTTGATTATAAACTATTAATTCTTGATTGTGATACCTAAATTTTGCAAGTCTGGACATTGCATACTCAAAATTTCGCTTAGGCAGGACAAGAGTGCAGTGTTTGAGAAAACAAAAGACCTATGGATAGTAAAATGTAGTTTTTGCGATTTGCCAAATAATTATGAAAATTGATAAAAAAGATTTGCTGTAATAAATACATGTAGTTGCCTAAATGAAACATAGCTGGGTCACAACCAGTCTTTTCGAGATTCTGGATAGGAAACCCATGTGACGAGTTTTCCAAGGTCTTCAAGAAATAATTATGACAAATGTTTTATTTCCCTTTTTGCCATGCATTTTGATAGGGCTTACATGAAGTAGCTCACCTGACCACCCATTGAGTTTGAAGCAGTGTCTCCCTTTTTGACTGCACTACTTTCGCCTTTTGTAGCTTCTTCTTTTTCTTGGCACAATTTTTCTTTTTTCTTATCTTTTGATTTCTTCTCTCGTTTCTTTTCATCTCGTACTTTCTCAGCTGTATCAAATTTATTGTCCTCAAAATCTTTCTGTTTCCTTTGAGGCGAATCTTCCGTTCTGTTTGATTCAATGTCTTTTTCCTTATCCCTTGATTTCTTCTTATTCCTTTTCTTATCTTTTAATTTCTCATCATCATCATTTTCAACTTCCTCAGCAATGGCCTCCTCAGGTTCTTGTTTCCTATCTTTTTTCTTCTTTTTCTTTTTCTTAATAACTTCTTCTTGGGTGTCACTTGCTCCCTCACTTTCTTCTCCCTTCTCTCTCTTCCTTTTTTTTGACTTCTTTCGCTGGCTTCCATGATCTTTGTGACCTTCAATCATTTCTATCTCTTCTTTTGGTGTTCTATTTTTGTCCTCTTCTTCGATATTTTGAGGGAATTCTGGGTCTTCCTCATCATCTGCTACTATTTCTCTCCCTTCTTTTCTACTGCTTTCTGCTGGTACAAAAAGAGAAAATAATTTAAGGATTGTTTTTCTGTAAAGGCCCTGCTATGCTCAGCAATTTTCTCAGCAACTTGTCTTGCAATGCCTTTGCGAGACAAGTTGCTGGAGAACTGCACAGTGTAACATAGGTTGTCTCACAATCTTTTTGTTGTCTGAAGTGTTGCACATACAGTAGTACAGTAGAACCATGCTCTACTTGTCACCCCTCCAGCAACTTTTCTCGCAATATTATGGCAGTTTTAACAAGGGGACATGTACACACTTCTCATTTTTTATTTGAATCTCACATGCCAAATCGAGTTCTCCCCAGGCCCAGCCTAACCTGGCCAAAAATACAAGTTGCTGAGATTGGATTGTAGTATAACACCTAACCTCTACAACTTGTAACGCTACCTTTTAAAGCACTGCAAGACAGTTGCTGAGAAAACTGTGCAGTGTAACAGTATCCAGTGCTCGGGGTTGGTTTTCTGGTCTTTCCACACAGCTACATGTAGCAGGCAATATAATGCAAACTTTCCTCAATCAACTAGTTTTTAATCCCAGGAGGGAATTCCCAGAGAAAAATGATT
>JAOEJI010540714.1:2208-15684 GCA_025448255.1 Umimayanthus chanpuru
GGTTGGTTGATTTGTTGGTTGGTTGATTGGTTGATTGGTTGGTTGGTTGGTTGATTGGTTGGTTGATTGGTTGGTTGATTGGTTGGTTGGTTGGTTGGTTGGTTGGTTTTTTGGTTGGTTGATTGGTTTGTTGGTTGGTTGGTTTGCTGGTTGGTTGGTTGGTTGGTTTGTTGGTTTGTTGGTTGGTTGGTTGGTTGGTTGGTTGGTTTGTTGGTTGGTTGGTTGTTAGTTTGGTTGGTTTGTTATCTCATGTATGGACGGCATTATTTTGCAGGGCTGTTGAGATGAAGATCTTTGCTGGACTGGCGAATGGTAATGTGATAGTGTTCAAACAAAACAAAGGTGAGTGTCACGTCGGCAATGGCAATATTTACTGTGCCATCATTTTTGTGTTCTTACCAAGCAATTTTAGTTCGACTTTATTGTTTATTCTATAAGCTCTGCAGTAGTCTTCCTTGTCCCTCTTTCTCCCTCTGTTTCTAAGTGTTCGTAGTTGGTTTATGGCTGGCGCAGAACAAGTCGTTAAATGTTATGATTGCCAAGTCTTCAGCAGCAGTTATCGCTATCTGTTCCAGTTGCTTTTCCTTTCGTGATGCACTGAGATATTTACCGTCATTCCTTGACGTGTTCTTCAAAGGTTTTGATTCTTTT
The DNA here is from genome assembly GCA_025448255.1 of Umimayanthus chanpuru. Lineage (NCBI taxonomy): Eukaryota > Metazoa > Cnidaria > Anthozoa > Zoantharia > Parazoanthidae > Umimayanthus > Umimayanthus chanpuru. The sequence goes on from JAOEJI010540714.1 coordinate 2,860, forward strand.
CTGTTGACTTTAGACTTCCATTCGTCAGGAAACAAACCAGTTTCATTTTTACGTGTATAGAACAAACGTTTGTGACATCTTGTGCTGTTTATACACTTTTAAAATCTTTACGTTCTTTACCGATTTTCTTCTTTTCTACATGTACGTTTTGAGTAATGACCTTCTATCAACAACTGAACTTCCTTATGGAACTACATGTAGATTATGTTTCAACCAGCGTAATTATATAATTATAGTTATAACATCGAATTTCCTCTGAACTGTCGCAGACTTTATGTGGAACTTCCAGCAGCCAGATGCTGTAAGTTTGAGTGAACAGCCAGTTACCTGTGTGACGAGGGTGGCAGAGGCTCTTTGGTTCGGTAGTGGCAACAAGATCTTCACATTCAACTATCAAAAGGAAGTTGTGGATGTAAGTCGGGTTGATTGGAGTACCTAGACACTGCAGTTCAGACGTCCCTACATAACCCAACCATAAACAGAAGAAACAGTTTTAGCGGGCGCACCATCAAACAAAATAGAACGAAAAGTATTTCAAATACTAGTGGCGAGTAATAACGTGGTTGGTAGCAGGTTGGTAACAGACACAAAGAAACACTTTTTAAGTTTTACTGTCCTAGATGTTAAAGCTTGCTAATGAGTATGTATTCCCCATTAAAACCTTCACAGTCAAAACAAGTGGATACTTGAATGTATCTTTAATTTTAACCTTTAATCTTGAGTAATTGCCTTATAGTACAGACTAATTGCGTTAGCGGCACGGTGGTCAGCAAACTAATTATGTACAAACGGAAATAAGTACTAGTAGTAATCCTAGATTAGGACCGATTCAAACGTCAAATTTCTCATGTGTTGAGTGTTATTCCTATTTGAGTCGACTCAAATGATTTTGTGTGACATTAAACTATTTTTTAATTTAGATGTCGAATAAAATTGGGTCGATTGCAATTGACCATCGCTCTGTGAGTGGTTCCCAGATCCCTGACCCGGGCTTTGTTTACGTTTTTCACGCGCGACATTGTCATTCAACTCAAATTCGCGCGGAGCTGTATACAAGAACAGGATTTATTGCAGATGTGTCACATTCTTTATTTGTTGTATAATCAGCACAATTTACTGATATTTTACTGTAAATTGAAATGATAGTTTAAATAATTTGATAATTAAAAACAAATATTGATTATTAATCTAAAATTGCCTTTTGATCAAGTACGAGTGTTTAAATTAAAATAATTGTTTTGAATAAAGGATTACTTAATTCAAAGAAAGTAGACTATGCACTCTGCTAACACTACTTAAGGTATGGGTTTTGCTGTCAGAAAAGTTTCACTCCATTGACATTTCTCATAGTCAGTAGGCAAATATAGTATCCGAAATTCAAAAATGCAGAAAACTCATCAAACAGAAACTGGAAATGTTAAAAGCAATGCTGTTTGTAAATATTGACCTGCAGAATTTTCTGTCGGTTCAATTTCTAACAGTAATCTTGTTTCAAGTCCTGCCACAGACTGCCCTAATTTCCGAACCAGGCTCACTTTCATCTTCCGCGGAAACCAAGCAGGGCTTACAATAATAAAGTCCACAGTCCATACAAGTATATTTCGTTGTTCGAGTGCATGAGTTGCAAGGTGAAGTAGAGGATGCCATGATACACTGAATGACAACAATCAACCCTGACCTGACGCTTTCTGCATATGGTATTTAAGCCCGGTTTCCATATAGTCACTCCCGTCGCTACTGTCGCTACAGTCGCAAACAAAATGGAGCGACGGGAGCATTTCTTAGGTTCCCATATAATCGCTACTGTCACGAACGCCACGGTTTCCATATAATCGCTATGTCGCAGAATAATTTTGTTCGCAACAGTAGCAGCGGGAGCGATTATATGAAACCGGGCTTTAGAAAGCAAAAACTGGTTAAACAGGAATTTATGAACACTCATAATTTATGCATTGCATTCGGCACATGAGAGGTTCGACGTTTGAATCTGTTGCCGAACTTTTGCCCCAGATTCGGCACAGTCTTCAACACAAATCGCACGTAATTCAAATCTTTCAAACTTAATTGATTCAAACGTCACATTTCTCATGCAGATAATTCTTCAATTACATTCGATGTATGACAAATGCGACGTTTGAACCGGGCCTTATAAAGTGCGTTTGACATATATTAGATGGATCGTACAAATGAAGTAAGTGTTGAAAAACCGACACATGCTAATTAATATTTTCTTTCTTGTCATTTTAATGAAATTTATAAATTAAGGATGTATTTCTTCAGTTTTTCCATAATTGCCAACACTGTAAAACATAAAATGGAAACAGTTTAGCTTTGTTACTTCTTTTGTTTTATAAGATCATAAACGATGTTCTTTACGTTCTTTTTAAATACGTTCTTTGCTATGTTAAATGATTGTTTGTGTGAGGGCGGTTTCACAGGTGTTTGGAACTCCATGAAATGTTTGGTAAATTAATTAAGCTTTATGTCAACAACCGCTTGTGCATCGCAGTTGCTCTGTCTGATGAAACCCTTTTCCCGTAGCACGTGATTGAGATTGACAGTGATCCGAAGGTGAGTGTCCGTAACCTGGTTGGCTATGGAGTTGGTGTGTGGGTGTCCATCAACAAACGGCCGACAGTCAAGTTGTACCACAGCGAGACACACGAACATGTCCAGGATATTAGTGTCGCCTTGCCAATTTCCAAAATGCAAAATGGTGAGCCTGCCTTATATACAAAAATACAACAACATTTTGAAATAGTCCCATGGGCTTTCTTTCGGTAAAGAAGATTTTTTATTGTCTGAATTTCTTGGCGTTTGATGTTACATGGAAAGTTTTCTGTGTTTGAAAACAAGTTGGTTGCTTGTAGAATGTTAATCAAGTGCTACTGCCCGTTCCTTGGAACTACTTGTCATACTGAAGTACAAGGGGATGGGTCATTGTTTTTTGCATTTTAAAAAGGTGCAAAATCCATGCATCATTAAAGAGGTGAAGTAATTTTATGAGATATTATCTTTATTAACTACTGGTGGGTTATTCCATTTTTTACCTGAAATGTAAAGGTAGGCCGTGCAGAAATAGGAGGGTGAACCGGAACTCGCATATTGTAAAAGCAGCATAAAGAAAGGGGGTTCTTGTTTTTCATCACAATTTTTGACATTTTTGTCGGACTAATTAATAGTAAACTTACAAGCCGTGGATTTGAACGGCGCACCTTAGGTTTGGAACATTGCTGAACGTCCTTATTAAGTCAAGCTTTTAGTTGAAATTAAAAAAATATATTATAAACAAATAAACAGATAATACATGAACGTATCAATATTTGAGAATGTTATTAAGCTGTCTTTCAGTAAGTTTACATAGAAAAAAGAAATCAAAAGCTAAATTTAGAAAAATAATTACCGTGTTTCGAACCCGTGACCGCTAACAACTTGATTCAGTGGCTTTCACATTTACTGTATATATATTACAAAGTGGTAACAAATAATTTGGAAATGGCATAGACTGCAATAAATGAGGGTCCTGAAGGGGTAAAATGGGAGCTGGAATTTGCCTAAAATGGAATTCACTCTACTGGGACTGGGATTTTACCACTGGGAATGGGACAAAACTGTGGAAACTGGGAATGGGATTTTTTATTCTCAGTCAATCTCTGGCTGTCCATACAAACCTTTTTAGCAAAGTTTTTCACGAATACAAAGAGGCCGTATTCTTCAACTTTTTTTCTCCTCCTCTTAGTAACGTTTCGCACCAGACTCCACGCCACAGTCAAGTTCTGTGTCACAGTCAGTTTTCCAGATCAGCTCGTTTGGCACGGAATGACATGCGCAAATCTCGTCAGCACGTGGTACAAAAATGGCGTTTGGCTCCGAGAGTTCAAGCGTGCATCGCACAATGATAATTGAAATTAAGTACATATTGCCAAATGCAATCATTCATACGGAAAATTTAAACTGCACATTAATGCTTACTGTGATGCCCAACAACACTGAAGCCGGAAATCACTTTAGGAAAAGATCAACAATTACCTGGGAACCAAGAAGACTTCTCACAAAACGCAAGGATCGCTTGGCATTGTAGCTGTGGACAACAGTATCAAGTTTTCCTCAATTTGTCATGGAAATGGTGACATGTTAATTAGTGCAGCAGAACTCTACAAAGGCTCTATACTCTGTCACATTTGATTGTGATAGAGTTCATAGAACAGTTATCGAAATGCGCAGTTGAGCCGATGGCTGGACAACTGTCAGTTCTTCGGCAATGTCAGGGAACAAACTTACTGTTTGTGCCGATGGTATTATTCATGTCTTTCATGCATCAAATGGTGAAATAAATATCGTAAAATATGCCAATGGTCATTCCATATCAGCACAAGCAATGAGTGTTGCTTGGATTGAAAAGGACATCATGTTTTGTGAGGAGCATTCCATTAAGTTGTTCCAATCTGGAACAGTTGCTGTGATTGCTGGGAACAGTAAAGACGATTGTGATGGCTCACAAACACACTCAAAACTGTGTCAGCCTATTGGGATTTGCGTGGAGTTTGATCGTAAAATTTATGTTAAAGACTCTGATTCTGGTGCTATGAAGCTAATCAACAGACCATTGGCAGGAATTGCAGACTTTCTTGGAAAGTTACAAGTCCTGGTCAAGGCTTTTACATTCTTCCCAAAAGGAGCAAAGCTGGAGATCCGCAAAGCCAAAGGTCAGTTAGTGAGGCAATTCCAATGGTGGATGGAGTACTGGAGTACGTGAAATCCCACTCTCAGAAAGCAAGAGATCATTGACAAGGCAAACGACAGATGGCCCAGAGTTAACCTTATCAAACAAGTGTTTGAATTCGCTAGAGATGATGATACCCAGGTATCAACATGATCTTGAACTTGGAATCGCTGCTAACTCTGAATGTGGAGGATCAACATGCAGTCACTCACATTAAGAAAGAAACATTACTCTGTACGAATATCACAGATCTTCGGTACATCAGTTGAGGAAGGAGTGAAGAAAGTGACACCATGGTCTGCCCATTATTACACACCCCAAACTCTTACTTCCTTCCTGGAACCTCTGGCACTGACAGTTAGTTCGTGCTGAGATTCCTAAACCAGTTGGACAGTGCATGTCCAGAAATGATGAAGCGAAAGTGAAGTTCTGGGCAAAACGATATGTGTCATACATTGATGTTATTTGGTTCTCTGTTCGTGTTTGTTCATACACTGGAATCATCAAAAACTATGAACTTAACTATAACAAACAGTGCCCCAAAACATGCATTGTTCCACGGCGGCCATGACAGACCATGCTCTCTGCTTAAACCGATGCGGGGGCATCCCTCTCAAAGTCCAGGGACCGGAAATAATAAGTCAACAGACCGGAAGTGGTCTGCATCCAAAATACTATAAATATCTCACAGTATGGAAAATGTTTAAGGCAGCGCAATGTCCGACAAGACAACACCAAGGATAGAGCTGGGGACGCTGCCTTTGAATTTGTATGAAACAGAGACCGAGCTGAATCCATTAGACTTGAGTTCTGTTTTGCTCAGCACAAGTTGAAGGTGAAGAGACTGTAGAGAGTGAGCCAGATGTACCTTCTGTGGACACAGTTGAGGATGTTTTGCTTGCCGATCAGGAGGATGAATACAGTGACAGTGGGGACATTCAGTCAGATGATGGTGCAGATGACAGAACTCCCTTCAAGATGGCTATGCCAACAAGGGCTGGAAGACAAAGGATGTTAACCAGTAGAATGAGAGACTTTATTCAGCACAGATAAAGGCAAATATTTGTTTCTGAGCATCATCAGTTTTCATTTAAATGCGTTGTAGTAACTGTAAGACCTATAAACACGGCTTTGCAAGCTGCACGGAAGAGAATGGAACTTTTGATTCGGGGAACTGGGATTTTGTCAAAAAGTAGGCTGGGAACTGGGATTTGGTCATAATCAGGATGGGAACTGGGATTTGGTCAATTAGGATGGGAACTGGAATTTGGTCATAATTAGGCTGGGAACTGGGATTTGGTCATAATTAGGATGGGAACTGGGATTTGATACCTCCCTTCAGGACCCTCACAAGTGGCATCGACCGTTTCCGAAAGGGAAATTAGTGTTGCCGAGGGCGTTTGTTGAGCAGTAGGCTGATGCAGGTGTAGGGCTGTATAGCCAACAGTTCGGTGTCACGCCAATCTCATGAACTGAATAATAAATAAACAGTATGGTACTGTTGCTTCACGATTGGAAGTATTTCAAGGAAACACAGGGTGTGCACTATCTTACTGTAAACAATTATTCTGTCACTATGGAAGACAAGTTTTAGAAAAAGTGTTTTCCTGCGTTGAGGAGTAAGCCAAGTGTGTTGGTTTGGTAGAAGGCTGATGTTTCAAGTATTACCCCATCGTCAGAGCATTCACTACGTTGAAAGTTTCGCTCAGTAATAATAGCTTTATTGACAGGACCATTACGGCGTTTTTATAGGAATATAAAACTCGTCCGCTTGCTATGCTGAGCAATAGAAGCACATGGGAATTTGTAAGTACTCGAGAGAAGTGTTTGGAGTAGCACGAGGCGCAGCCGAGTGCTTCTCTACACTTCTCGAGTGTACTTACAAATTCCCAAGTACTTCTATAACTCAACATAGCGCGGGGACGAGTTTTACATTTCTTTTATAAAATAAACCAAATAAACAAGCATGGGAAAAATCAAGCAAACTTCAAGTTTTATTAATGCATGTACAGTATATCAAACTACAGCTAGCGAATTTTTCGATAAAGTCGTTTTATAGTACATTTTAGGACGCTTAATTTAAATTGGAAACTAGCATTTGTTCTTCAACAAGAGCACAAACAGCAGTACAATTTGTTGTTGGAATAAATGACAAAGAAAGATGAAGACTAGAACCTGACATGTACTTAGCTGTGCATGGCGTCTGTCTCATTTACCTCTGCTAGCAGGGAACTGTCTCATGAATTTCAAATACTGTTTTTGAGCAACTTCTTCGGTGCTGATACTTGATGAATAACCCAACAGCTTTTGACGATTAACATCAAGCTTGTTCTCGTATTAAACATTCAAGTTCAGAATATTCCACATTTCCTCTGTGTTTGATGTACCCAACAAGAATTTTAAATAGCTATTTGAAGTGTTTGTGTAAACTCAGTTTCATCACTCAGCTCCGCGAGCATGAAATTCAAGTCTTTCTAGAAACTTTGTTTCTCGTCACCGTTGTAAGCTTAGCTAAGCTTCAAAAAAACTTGCTGAATTTTTGCTTCTAACTCTCAGTGAGCTTTTCTTCTGTACTCGAGTCCGGCTCCTTTTAAACCGGCTAAATAATTCAGTTAAGTTCCTTCGCGCTTCATGCTTCTGCTTCTTCTTCACTTCAAATGTAAACTAAACAGGCGACGACGCTGAGAACGCGTCGCCAACATTTGGCGTCAAAAGTTGCTAGTTTCCTGCTTCACACAGGCAGTTTGGTATGTCACAAGCACGTTGCCACTCTGAATATTAAATTCTATTAAAAACTAATTTAAAAGGCAATTAAAGGCAAAAACGTAGGGAAATCTTTCCATTTTCGAAGCTTTAAAATCGTAAAGGTCATGTTGTGACGTGACTTGCGTGCTTTATGCAGATACATAAACGTCACCCCAGCCAATCAGATCGCGCGTTATATCTGCTTTATTTTATAAAAAAAAAACCTTAAATATCTTTCTGTATTATAATCGATCACAAGTTGTCTCCATAATTCGCCAGCATTCCGTCCCTGTAACGTGTTATCAGGTGTCCCACAAGGCTCCGTCTTAGGACCCACACTATTCCTTCTGTACTTCGATGACATTACTCAGAACTTGAGCTCTAACATCAGGCTCTTTGCCGACGATACCATCATATACCGACAAGTCCAGTCACAAGTAGATCATGACGCCCTTCAAAACAATCTTGACCTATTGGTTAACTGGTCAAACCGCTGACAGATGGAATTTAATGTAAAGAAATGTTTCTATTTGCCTATCACCAACAAGCGGGCACCTATTCACTCTCCCTATTTTATGAATGGCAACCAATAGAGCAACTTACCTCCTGTGACTACGTCGGTGTTGGACTCTCTGGCAAACTAAGCTGGCAAGAGCAGTGTAACAAGGTGTCAAATAAGGCCAACAAGACACTAGGCCCTATCTCTCGCACTTTGAAACGTTGCAGTCCAAGATAAAGGAGAACGCATACAAAGTACTTGTACGACCTCAGTTAGAGTATGCGGCGTGTGCCTGGAATCCTCATACCAACAGGGATGTCCAGAAAATCGAAAGGGTACAGAATAGAGCATCGCGTTTTGTAATGCATGATTATAGATGAACAACACGATCCCAGGACCTTTTAAATCACCTTGGATGGATATCTCTGGAAAACAGAAGATTACTGGCTCAACTAACGATATTCTACAAAATAAAGAACAACCTTGTGGACATTGATTTCCCCTCATATATTCAGTCAGCTACAAGATCAAGAAGACCGCTAACATTCACACAACCACACACCCATATCCTCGCCAACAGTTACAGCCCCTTCCAAAGAACAGCTAGAATATGGAACAAATTGAAGGAAGCCACAGTGGTGGCGGGCTCGATCAAGGCATTTCAGTGCCATGCACTGCAAGACATCTGCACAATGCGCACCCCTACACATCTCAAGAGATTTTGACTATTTTAATTAACTGACTTTTCCTTTTCCTTTTCTTTATCATTATTAGCATTAATATATATTTTTTTCTTTCACTTTTAATTCTGCCAGTATAAGCATTACATTCTAGTTGGGAGTAACTAATACAAGATGAAACAAATTTATACAAGATGGAACAAATTTTTTTAAAATTACACTAAAGCAGATTACATTTCAGAAATGTCAACAGAATTATCAATTGAATTATATGAATGGTCAATCTGACTTGCATGAACTGTCTCTATGCATGGCTTCAATACTTGTTTGTTAGTATATATTTGTTTAGACTGTTTTAATATACGAGCAATTTATATGTATTAAAATGGTTGCATATTGTATTTCTTTATTATGTTTTAGCATGTTTTAGTGTAATTTAATTTGTTCCAGTTAGATCTTTAAAAGCTTTGCGGTGTCGTAAATTGAATTAAGGATTTTGTTGTCTTGCTCCTTTTTTTGCCATCCACTAGATGTCGATTCTCAGATTGAGAAGACGAAGTTGGACAAACTCTACATCACAACCATGACAGCCGCGGAAGGATTATTGTGGGTTGGCACTAGTGTTGGAATAATCCTCGTCTTCTCCCTGCCTCGGTTGGAGGGTATACCGCTGGCCAGTGGTCAGCCTTGTGTGTCGTTTCACGCGTACAGAGGCCGTGTGCGTTCTTTGTTTCCACTCAAAGACAACCCGGAGAAAGGTTTAAAGCTTATTGAAGCTCAAAGCAAGAAACCAACATTCAAATTATTCCGGGATTTTGAGGTACGTTGCTTTATTGGCTGGTTTCAATATGTGGCCAAATTCATGCTTTAGAGTTTTGAGCACTCACATTACCTTAACGAGCCAATGAGACACAACGAATCGGGCTTTCTACTTCGCTACCTACCTACCTTCTTACCTGCGTACCTGCCTGACTACCTACCTTCCTACCTTTAACCTACCTAACTATCTACCTACCTACCTTCCTACCTATCTACCTTCCTACTTACATTACTACCTACGTACCTGCCAATGTACCTACATTCCCACCTTCCTACCTGCCTTCCTACCTCCCTCCCTACCTACCTACCTTCCAAGCTACCTACCTCCCTGCCTACCTATCTACCTACCTCCCTGCCTACCTACCTACCTACCTACCTTCCCACCTACCTACTTCCCTACCTACCTACCTTCCCACCTACCTACCTCCCTACCTACCTACCTTCCAAGCTACCTACCTACCTGCCTGCCTAGCTACCTTCCTACTTACATTACTACCTACGTACTTGCCAATGTACCTACATTCCCACCTACCTACCTGACTTTTTACCTCCCTCCCTACCTACCTACCTACCTTCCAAGCTACCTACCTACCTGCCTGTCTAGCTACCTTCCTACCTGCCTTCTTACCTACTTTCCTACCTACCTACCTGCCTATCTACCTACCTTCCTACTTTCCAACCTACCTACCTGCCTATCTTCCTTCCTATTCCCCTCCCTACGTACCTGCCAATCTACCTACCTTCCAACCTACCTCCCTACCACCATACCTGCCATCTACCTACCTCCCTACCTTCATTCCCACCTACCTTCCAAGCTACCTACCTACCTACCTGCCTATCTACCTACCTTCCTACTTTCCAACCTACCTACCTACCTATCTTCGTTCCTATTCCCCTCCCTACGTACCTGCCATTCTACCTACCTTCCAACCTACCTCCCTACCACCATACCTGCCATCTACCTACCTCCCTACCTTCATTCCCACCTACCTTCCAAGCTACCTACCTACCTACCTGCCTATCTACCTACCTTCCTACTTTCCAACCTACCTACCTACCTATCTTCGTTCCTATTCCCCTCCCTACGTACCTGCCATTCTACCTACCTTCCAACCTACCTCCCTACCTTCATTCCCACCTACCTTCCAACCTTCCAACCTACCTACCTACCTACCGACATGCCCGTCTACCTTCCTACCTCCCCACCTACCTACATACCTGCCTATCTACCTACCTTGCTACCTTCAAACCTACTTACCTTTCCACCTCCCTACCTACCTACATGTCAAAAAATGCTCACTAAAAATTATATTGAGTCCTTGAATACTTCTTAAATACTCAGAGAATTTTACTTCCAGCAGTCAGCACTAACCCTGTACCTTCCTACCTGCCTGCCTACTCATCTACCTACGGAAAAGTGCATGTCAGTCTAGACGAAATAAACAATAGAATATTCTGCAAGACAAATAAATTGTTGTAGGTGCGACTTGGCCCATATATGGTGTAACCAGTCCAGTGTTAATTTTTTGTGAACATGAAGCTTCATTGATAATATCGATTAGCCGTATAGTTCAAATCCAGTTACACAACTGACAACAGCATAGAATAGAAGTTATAGTTGAGCTTTGTTTTTGTTTATATATTTTCGTTGTATATTTTGTTCACCTCGCACCTCATAGCTGAATCTGTTGAACAACAGAAGAATTCGAGGTAAAACGAGGTGACAGAATGAATTTCTACAAGATTTGAATTGTGTTCCTGTGTATTTACATTTTACAATTCAGTCAAGTTCTATAGTCAAATTTATCTATAGTTAACAGGCGTCATTATCTGATTTTTAAAATATTTTTGGAATTCTGGAGTTTATAGATTGTGAAACAAGTGCAATGGATATGTCGTCACGAAACTTCTAACTTATTACTGTCTACCGCAGTGTCATATTTGTATTATTCCTTCCAACGTGGAGTCCGAACAGCTTTTTTCGGTGTGCATTCTATACCATGTGTCATTTCAAAGATATTTTAAGAATGTCAAAAACTGGACGAGTTATCTAATTTTTTGTTATCTTCGAACTGGACAATTTTCGAATTCCAGCAGTGCCATGATTGCCAACTGTCAGTCTACTCAAATTAACTTTGTGAAAAGAACCTGGTTATTATTCCAAGACAGTTCCATTTGGTCTGAACTTAATAGTGTACAGTAAGACTCGGAAAGTTAGTAACATCGTGTTCATGAACCAGTTCCCGATAGAGCATAAATTTTCAGCCAAGTTTTGATTGCAGACACGGGATGCCTGTGTCCAGACAGATGCCTGTATCTCAGGAGCGGGAACGTACGCAGCCAACGGACCGTCTGCAGCGTACAGATGTAAAGGTATGCCTGTGTACTGGGGGGATGATAGGCCTGTGTACTGGTAAGGTGGTATGCCTGTGTACTGGTGGGATGATATACCTGTGTACTGGTGGGATAATATATCTGTGTACTGGTGGGATGGTATGCCTGTGTACTGGGGGGATAATATGCCTGTGTACTGGTGAGATGATATACCTGTGTACGGGGGGGATGATATGCCTGTGTACTGGTGAGATGATATATCTGTGTACTGGGGGGATGATAGGCCTGTGTACTGGTGGGATGGTATGCCTGTGTACTGGGGGGATGATAGGCCTGTGTACTGGTGGGATGGTGTGCCTGTGTACTGGGGGGATGATATGCCGTGTACTGGTGAGATGATATACCTGTGTACTGGTGGGATGGTATGCCTGTGTACTGGTGGGATGATATGCCTGTGTACTGGTGGGATGATATATCTGTGTACTGGGGGGATGATAAATCATGTTTACTGGTGGGATGATATATCTGTGTACTGGTGGGAAGGTATGCCTTTGTACTGGTCTGCGGGTGGTTTTTTTCAAGTTTGTTTGCTGAAAGGCAACAACAAGAACATTTAGTTACACCATTTGTACATCAAGTTTGTACAGGAGTCCATTACTAGGAGTGTATATCTTACGCAAGAATACGTATTGGGGTTGTGAGTCAACCGTTTTGCGTGGATCAATTGAATCCCGCGGGATTCAATGTATCCAGTGTGCCTTATAAGGAAAACTCCCGCTTTTTTCCTGCGCGGGAAACTCAGGCTGAAAATCTAAAAACAAATATGGCGGAAATCTAAAAACAAATATTTCACTGAGGATACCTCTGAAAATGAAAACGAAAATATATACACTGAAGCTTCCAGTGATAATTATCATCATACCCAGAAGCACTGCAAAGCTTAAAGTTTGCAGGAGTTCGACGATGTCAAAGCCGATCAACTGGATCAAGTTGTCATCCCGTAGAACTGATCAAACTACTGAAAA
>JAOEJI010541825.1:0-15669 GCA_025448255.1 Umimayanthus chanpuru
TGACAAGTGGTGGCGGAAATTGGATTTTGCGGGACTTGGGACCTCCAGAAGCGAAAGCGTTCGATCAGAAATACAGCTCTTGTATTCGTTTATGAAATACGACTATGAAAAACTGAGTTCGCCATCATTTAGAGAATTTTATAAGCTTTCCATTGATATATAGGTTTGCGGGTATCCGACGCGTATTAACAAAGTTAGAGGCTGATAACTGAAAACACCGCTCAAACTATACGGTAGCCTTAAGATCATCAATTATGGCATTTACATCAACTTTCTTAAGTGGGCGATATACGTTATCCAAGAATGATTTTTGCCTTTCTTGTTTTTCAAATTAGCATATTGTTTTCGCACAACAACTGTTGGGTTATGGTTGCTTAGGCCAAAACTTGGGGTGGAAACACTTAAAATATATTCTGGGTGTGTGCAATAGTGGTGGTCGATCAATGTTTTAGATTCGTCTGTGATTCGTGTCGGACCTTTATCATTTGGTAAAATCCAAGATTTTCCATTAAGTGTTTTATTCGCTTGGAATTGTTGTCTTTGTCCTTTAGCAGATCAATGTTGAAATCACCCACAAAGTGAGCCTCTTTGGTTTCTGCAGAAAAGTTTTCCACGATGTTTTCAAAGACGTTGAAAAAAGCGGCGTTAGTATTGGGAGGGCGATACAGGCATGATAACAGGAATGAAGCACTGCAATGCTGTTTGAGTTCCACACTTATCTGCTCTAATTCACTTGATTCTAAGTCGTATCGGCGCTTTCCAGAGAGAGAATCACGAGTGTAGATAATAACACCACCTCCAGTCCTCCGTTCAGATATTTTGTTTGGGTTCCGATATTTGCGATAGAGATTATAGCCAGGCATGGCTAACTCCGCGTCCAGCCAGGTGTCGTCTACCGATGTTTCTGTAAGGGCTAAGATGTCGATGGTTTTGTATTGGAGGAGCTTGATTTGATCCAATTTATTCCCCATAGATCGAATGTTGAGCTGCATTATCTTAAGGCCCTTTGTTGGAAGATTGAATTTCATAACAGGATCGAAGTCAGTGCCATCTTGATTATTTGTACTTGATTCTTGCTCTTCCGTTGGGTTTCGAGTTTGATTTCCAAAAAAGGGCCTTTTTTCCAGCGATGTGTCTCCGTGCTCACAGGAATTTTTAAATTATAGTTTTTTTTATTACTTCATATTATTATCTGCATTTTATCAAAACATGTAAGGCCTAGCCCCATTTTCAATTTTTAACATTTTTTAATTCATGTAATTGTAAAATCAAGAAAGTTTAATTTTGAAGTACGCTTTGTAGCACAACGATTTTAGAAGTAAACGCCATTAATTTTATTTTTTGTGTTCTTAAAAGAATTCTACTTATAAAAACTTGTGCTGGCACGTGTCCCAACGAGGTTCATTCAAACAAAGATGGTTTGTCAAAGAATTGCTGCAATCAAAAACAAAATCCGAGAATTTGGATCCAAAGCTTTCATTGTATGTCGTTATTTTTATCCAGGCCGTTGGCGAGAGAAAAGACCCACCTCCCCTCTTATTGTTTTCCTAAGGTCACTCACTACTGGATAATTATATATTGATACCAAACTGATTGACTTTTTGTCATATTTTATGGGGAATACTTTCAAGTACTTAATTTGTTGTCACTGCAGCATTAAGTTGAATAGTAACCCTTTTTTTTTGCACTGGAAGACTAGTTTTGAAAAAGACTGATTTTCTGCGTGGGCGAGTACGCTGAATATGGGTTTGATCAACAAAGGTTGATATGGTATGTTTTTCACCTGTGGAATATGGTGTTTAGCTGACGTTTCGAGCGTTAGCCCTTCGTCGGAGCAGACTTCTTTTTTTGAATTTAGGCGATTAACTTTTGACTGCTTAAAAGAAGGGGAGTCATTTTTGATACCCTAAAGTTTTTTCAAATTTAAAATCTGAAACTTTTAAAAGCAATTTTAAAAATCAATTAAGGTGAAATTTACAATGTCTATAATCTAATTAAAGACACATCTTTTAATTTTAAATTTGATGACGTCATTACTAATAATTTATTCAAGTCAGTATTTTTTACAAATTTGATCTACTTTTTGCTTTTTTGTTCTATTCTTAAGTATTTTTCTATTTATCCTGTAAGCAAATGGGTTTTTATTTCTACCAAAGCTGCTTGCATGCCAAATAGTCAACTTTTTTTGTATAATCACTTGACAAAAATATTTCGGGGATCCACTCCTCTTTCTATTTTTTTAGGGAAAGGATCATGATTAAAGTTCAACCTCATGTAAGTTTCCCTTTTTGTTAAGGGGTTTCCATTCGAGGACCAATTAAGTTTCCCTTTTCGTAATAAGGCGCAGGTTATTCTTGATAAAACAAATTCCTTACATATACTTAAACATCTACAACTTTCAACTTACAGAATCTCTAGATTGCTCAAGGTCTTGAAAAACTCAGTAGATAAAGTCTGTATTTGGTTGCTGTGAAGGAACCTGAAAAATACCCGGGTTAAACAAAAAACGAATTTGTTCCACAACATCACCACATTTTAAGCAGTTTTGATAAATGCAAAACTCACAAGAGGTGGGGCGTGATACCCCTTTCTCATAGTAAAGGTCAACGCCCAATTATACTGGCCTGTGGTAGTGCCGCGTACTTCCGTTTAATTTCATATACCTCATTTGCCTTGTGACTTCCCCCTTCCCATCCATAAAAAAGACGAAATTACTAAAACTTTTACTTGAAGTTAGTTCATTTCAAATGTCAGCTTTAAAAAGAACAAGTCAAAGTTGGTCAGTTACGAACCATTGATCTCAAAAACTGCGACATTGACAATTTTTTTGCAGCAACAAAAATTGCATAATCACACATGGATGTTCAAGTTGGCACATCCGCAAAAATTTCACCATACACCCTCTCTTAAAGTTTAAGTTTTTACAAACTTCACCAAGGTCACAGTTCTTGAGGTAACCCCCTCCCCCCCAAAGTTTTCATTGTTTAACAACGTTGACTTGCTCTATCTATTTCTGCTATTTTGAAAAGGCCAACGTCAAGTTTTATATCGGCATAGACTATGAAGATAAATGATACTCGTTCCCTCATGGCTGGCATTTGCTCCTGCTGAATTAAAAGCAAGCTAGCAATATCTAATACGTAATGCAATTTGCAATACATGTCCAAATTTGTTACAAAGTGAGCTGTCGCAATTTGTAATAACTCCCCCTTTCAATTTGTAATAAACTTTTCAAAATTAACTTAGACTGATGTTTTAGTATCATTTTCAAACATCGTATCCCAAATTTTCAGACCACCATCCCCGACACAAGTCAAATATGTACCCCGCATTCTCCGAGGGTGCTATTTTCTTCCTGCTACTGGATTTGCAATTTGATATTTACAGTATGGGTTGTTAAGGTTCAATAATTTATTAATATTTAATATTTAAATGTGGACTTGAGTTTAAGGTTCTAAGTTTGAGACTGGATGTTCAAATAAAAGCAACGCTCCCATAGGTGGACGACTTCCCAGGTTTATTCAAGAAAGGTCATGTCAACTTACAGGTATTTTAAAAACTTCAAGTTACTAAAGATTCTGGCAGGTAGGGCTTGGATTTGGTTTTCGTCAAGTTCTCTGAAAAGTTGATTTATCTATATTGAAAACACACGAGAAGATATTTCTACATTTGTTACAAGTTATATCAGAAAAGATTGTATTATGGACGATGGAACATGGACACTTCATGATTTGGACTTACAGATTATTCAGCTTGTTCACGTTGTTGAAAACTTCAACAGGTAAAGTTTTTAGTTCATTTGAGTTAAGTTCCCTGAAGATCATTATGAAGACATGTTTAGTTGTGCAATATCTGTCTGAAAATATATCCTTGAATGTACTGTGAGAGAGGAAAACAAGATAATGATGATGATGATACTGATGATGATGATGATGATGAACCATAATTGCATACACCATTTACATCAGTATAGTTTAAATACAATTTCAGAGAAAAGTGGTATCAAGATAGAACACGTCATAGCTAATTTTTAGAAGAAAAACTATTAGTTATCTGTTAAAAATGAAGATGATAACGAGGAAAGAGAGAGACAGACAGACAGAAATATAGGCAGAGAAACAGACAAAAACAAAGAGGGAGAGAGGGAGAGGAAAAGAGACAATCAGACAGACAAAAACAGATAAAAAAAAGAGACAGAAAGACAGGAAGGCAGAGACATAGACAGTGCCAAAGACTGCGATCAACGCCAGATCGGGCATATTCAATCTGTGCCCGAAACTTTGGAACAACCTTCCATTTACCTAAACTCGACCACCAATAGAAATGATTTTAAAAAGACCAGAAAACCTATTTATTTCGTAGATATTTTATTTGTTAGCTTTTTTACCATATGATATATTAGTGTTTTTTAACCCTAGTCCATAAATTTTGTAGATCAGTGTCTCTGAATACGCCTAGAAAGAGGCACTATATATTATTATTGTTATTACTAGAGAGAGAAGGAGACGGACAAAAGACAGTGAGAGAGAGAGAGAGAGAGAGTGAAGGTGTACAGCAAATACCTAATTAGTCCATGTATTATCACAATTGAATATACCAAGCAAACGTATAAAAAGAAGAAGAAAGCGAGGTACACATGGTGAGTTCAGCTTTACTGACTTGACTTTTTCAGTATTGTCAAAGCTTTTTAATATTCAACATCAATTTAACTATTGCTAAAAACATATTATATTCCATCATAACATATTATGATACGGAAAGAGGTACAGAGTAAAGTGTTATAAAATTGTATTTTTGCGTTGTACATGTAGCAACTACGTACTAACAAAGCAATATCATGATATTGGTATTCAGGATAAGTGTAAGTTTCATTCAGTGGTAGTATTGGTACATCAGTGTATTCTATTTAATACAGGACTTTTTATTTGTCTTTTAAAAGCAGATAGAATGGGGGCAGGCCTAGTACTGTACAGAACTGAGTTCCATTAGTTTGGTCCGATTGGCAAGAATTGGTGCATATTTAGTAAGTAAGTAAGTAAATAAGTAAGTAAGTAAGTAAGTACGTAAGTGACCTTTATTCAAAAACAGGGTGACCCATTCAGCTACGAGGCTGTTATCCAGCAGCGGCCCTGTGTATTCAAGTACGTTCAACAAACCGAGGCTGTAAACCGTTCTCTCGTATTTGTTTCGTTGGAAACGAAAATTAAAACTAATTTATATGACGTCACAATCTCAATTATTATCAAAGAAAATCAAAGTTGACACACATTTTTCCTCATCTGTCACCCGAGAGAAAGCCACCCGGTAAAGTACACTTCTGTGGATTTGATTTTGTATATTTTGTAAGCATTGCACAACTAATATTGTAAAACTGTATACCGGTTACGGAAGACAAGTCAAAGATAATAAATTCTTGGAAGCAATTTATTACGTCTTTTGTCAACGATGGCTTGGGTTTGAAGATAGACGAAAACAGTATTTTTCAAAGAAAATTCAAAGACAACATATAACAATCTACCGGATTCACGGTCTACCTAAAAGAAATGTTTGAAAATAGAATGGCTTCACTGGTATGTACGCGATGTGTATGTTTTCTTGGGAAATCTTTTGCTATATGCCTTGAACGTTAAAAATGTCCGTTTAGGGAAAGAGAAATAGAAAACACCGAGTTTCAGTTACTAATAGGAATGCTTAAATAGCTCTTGCCAAAACACATCTGCACAGCTTTTGTTTAGTTTCTACTATTTCTTGCTTACCTTTTTTTACTGGTTTTAAGTTCTTCTTCTTTCTCCATTTCTCAGTTTATATTATTCTTATATCTTATTTACAAACGTTATTTATCAACACTTTTCTTTTCTTTTCTTCTTCTTATAATTTAACTAATAAAATAATTATAACTGTAATTATTATTAAAATGCAAATAATACTAATAACAAAAACATTAAATAATGATAATACATTAAAAACAAATAAACAATATATAAATAAACAAAAAAAAATAAGGAGACTACAATCTTGATGTATAAAACCAGAATATCTGAGCCCTCTAGAATCTACTCTTCCTCTTTTTTCTAATTTGGAATATTGACAATACCACACTCACAAGGATTTAAGATCAAACAGGTTGCTAAAAGTAAAGCCAGCCACTGATGTTATCCTATTTGCGTTGAGCCTCCTAATCAAAGAAATAAACTGTACGTTAATATGTCGTCATTACAAGGTGCCCCGGTTTCTCCTGTACTTTCTTTAGCAGATGCTAATGCTTTAAAGGTAATGACTTTAGATTTTATATTATTGTATTCCTTTGTCGTAAAGGAACTAGTTTGACCATCAGACTGCCAAGCTAATTTTCATGATAATTTTGTAAGAGAAGTGTGTGTTATGTGAGTAACGAATGTGGGACGATGAGGCGGGAGTCTAAGGGCCTCTAAGGTCATTCAATGATCATTTTCAAAACATAAATATAAAAGGAAGCGCATTGGCATACAGGTATCCTTGACCTTGCTAAATAGTTTTCGTGATAAAAATCACTTGCATTTCAAATGTGTCGCATTTTGGATAATTTTGAATCTTTTGCTCTCTACAAAAAGCACATAATTCAAAGGGGAAAAAGAGAAGGAAACAACACAGAAACGTAATTGAAAAATAAGCAAATTTTGTCGAAAGTGAAGTTATATTGCTTAAATTATAGTGTTATATACTTGAAGCTGGCAATAAACAAACCTATAAGGATTTTTAGACATTTTGTACACTATCCATGCCTTTTAAGATTGAACTGATTCCAATATTTACATATAAAGTGTACTCTGTATATTATTGTTTTTATTGTAATTATTGTCATCATTATTATCAATATCATCATCATTGTTATTATTAACAATATCATTATTATCATCAATATCATCATCATCATTATTACTATTATTAACAATATTATTATTATCATTATTATTATTATTGTTATCATTATAAGTATTATTTTTATTGTTATTTTATTTTCCCAAGTTGGCCAAGAGGCGCCTTTAACTACTGCAAAAGATGCAAAACAACAACAGCAACAACATTTATTTTTCGTATCTCAAGGTTACACACAAAGTTTTACAATTTTTTGTACAAGTGGATACTGGCAGATCTGAATTTAGCGAACTAATCGAGTCAGATTGCCATTAGGTTACAAATTACAATTTATGTCGGTCACACAAAGGAAATGATACTCATTACACTAGGATAACTAAACATAGATAATTAAACAACGAACACACGAACAACAATTTGAGAAAAACTGTGAAATAAATAGACAAAAAATACAATCAGAATAGCATCAACAAGAATTTAAAAGGTTGGACTTAATTGCTTCCTTGAAAGAATGTTTTGGCATTCTTTTTTTATCATCAGAAATAGTGATCCAGGTTCAAAACATTCCATACTTTGCAAGGAAAAGTAACTTATTTCATCAAGCAACGTGGTCGTATGACTAATATATCAAAATGTCCAGTATTAAATTTTACAAATAGTCAAAACGTTTCACAACGTTAGAATGGAAAGAAATTGGTTAATAATCTACTCATAACTTCATTTCAATGCCACCAATAATGCGAGCTCCGCAAAACATAGATGTGTCAAAATATTTTTTCTCCCTCCTTTATCTAGGTGTTAATTTTATTGTTTTAATAATGTTTTTTGCTTTAAAATGAATCCTTGCAATTATCTTTTTATACACAAAACTCAAATGCATACGCACAAGTACGTCAAATGAGGAAGGCGGGTGAAACTGTTGTTGTCCAACTGTTCGATGAAGTTGTTGTTAAGCTCGCTGCAAGAACCAAACTTCAAAACATAAGCAAAGTTAATAATATATTTATGTATTTAAATATTTGGTTTACCTTAACTCTCTGGCGTTCAAGTCTCCGACGAACTTGATGATAAACAGTTCGCATTGCCCTGGTTTTCCTCCTCCACACCATTTTGGAAACCCTTGATAAAAGGGGGGAGGCAGCTTTGCACGTTGTTTTTCTCTGACTTTAGTAAAGGCTTTGATTCAGTCAATCATGATGTGTTACTAAATGGGGACCAATGTTCACATCAGGAGCTGGATCGCCTCCTTCCTCACAAATAGATCCCCGATTGTACGAGTAGGTAATCACTGTTCTAATGCCGTAGGTCTTAACTGTGGGATTCCCCAAGGAGCTAAACTTGCTCCTCTTCTGTTTTACATACTGGTCAACAGTATGGCGAGAGATTGTAAGAATATAATTAAATATGTAGATGACGTCACTGTCGTAGAATTTATCCCCAGATGCGCTCTCTCCTACTTACCTCACACTGATAGTGACATGTAGAATTACGCCTCTATTAGAGGCAAGCTAACGAATGCTACTAAGTGCAAGGAAATGATAATTGGTTTTATGAGGTATGTAACCTATGTACTGTGTGAGCTTAATCCATAACTATCAACGGATCTGTTACTGAAAGGGTTAACAGCTACAAGGCAGTTGCCATATAATAGTCACTGCGCCTATATTAATAATAGAAAAGCTAACAAGGGCGTGTTTGCTGATCGTATACGCTTCTAACAGTAGATCTGTATTAGAATATGCGTGCCCTGTGTAGTCTGCGCTTCCAAAATACCTATCTGATTTAGTACAGAAGAAAGCATTTCATATCATCTTTCCTGAAACTCGAGATGCTCTAGTTATTGCATCCTTCCCAATGCTTAAGGGGACGCAATAGGGTAGGTCGCATTTTCCGGCTAAATTACGTCATAATGTCTCGTATCTCCGTTCAAATTGCAAATAATACAAATTTGAATAATAGGAACACAGTACTGTAGTTCATAAAGATTCACAAATATTTTGAATTGGCGAATTGTTAATTTTGAAGGAATTTTTATTTTTAATATTAATTTTAAGTAAGTTTAAAATTGATTTTTGGAGTTAATATTTAATGGACGAAGACCAGCTCGTATGCTATCCGATGACTGGCACTTGCTCGCTTAGGGGAAGTGTTTGTTGCGTTCTATTAACTTTTTTTCCCTTTTAAATAGTTTTTAATCATTTTTCTTCCAAAAACGAAAGTTTGGCAGCAACTCAATTTTCCTTCGATTAGTATGATGATATCATCAATGCTTACGTCATATAATTAGTGTCAAAGGATGTGTTCATCATCGACGAACAGTTATGCAAAAGCGTTTGGCAATTGGTCAAAGGGTAAAAACTTTAGGCCAAAAAACCAAGGGGGGTTAAACACTAAATTCTGTGTTTCTTTCATTTATATTTTTATTATTGTTACTCCAAAATGGAAATATTTTAATCTCTACTTAATTACAACACTGGACAGCTTGTAATCTCATTGCACGTACATTACTTTTTACAGTTTATACGCACAGAATTGCCAACTGGTTTTGTCCAAACAAAGCCTCGCTGTTCCATTGCTTCAATGAATTGTTCTTTAGATCTCTTAAAAACGACATCATAACATATGCTCTTCTTATTTAGAACTAGATAAACAAGTGCTCAAAACCTTTTCTAATTTTATAGTTGAGTGGCTCTTTGTTGTTGTTGTTGTTGTGTTTTTACGAGGATTATTTGGACCCTTTTCCAATTTTTCACATCTTTTGGAGATTTTGTGATATTTATATTCACGTTTCAGATTATAAATGATGGAATCATCAAAGTAACGTTGTAGGATGTCGCAATACGCCCTTTTATTACTGCAAATGTTTGCTAGATCCATCCCCTTGTGGCGCAAAAAGTTATGATTTATTGCCCCCACAAGGGGATGGATCCAGCAAAAATTTTGCTTTAGTAAAATAGTGTAAATAATAGCTTTGAACTTTGAGTTTTAGATTGGGAAAACTTTTCGTAGTCAATCTTCCCCCTCCAATCCACCTTTCTTGGCCGTTCAAGCGTTAAAATACATTTATAATATTTAAAAAAAACCCGCGATTTTCTACAACGTTATGACATGTAGTTGGTCATTAGTTACAATGGCAACCGATTCACGTGCAGGTTACTGTATTAATTTAACATTCAATAAAGAATTGCCATTTATGCCTAATTCTAGGTGGGGGGCTAACATTACATCTTGAGAATCATATGGGGGTCCAAATACCCTCCTCCTACTCCTCAGCATTGGTGTTTCTACAAAAAGCCCAAACTCTTAAAGGTTGATACAAATTCGATGAAGCGGCGTCTTTTATTTGCTCTTAAACCGAGTTACAAAAACAATACTGACTGATTTAAACGATTTACCTTTCATTTAAAACAATTTGGGACAAGGAAATTAACGTACAATTACAATGTTATTGTCAAACCCATGAAATTATGAACAGCAACAATTTTTTTGGAATTTCATTGTTTTTCCTTCGTTTTTCAATGCAGTCAAACTGCAGTGGCGTTGGATCACGTGGCGTATGGCTGGAGCCTTATTCTTGGTTAGCCGTAAGACACACCACACAAACAGTTCCTATTCATGGATTTGCGGGTTCGACAGTGAACATACTCCAGTTCTCAAAACGAAAATCCGGTGAAAGAAAATTCCTTATAATATGGGATCTGTTTCCTTTGTTTAAAAATTCACTAATGTCGGTCATTCAGCCCAAATCATATATTTTAGTGAACACAAAATCTAATAAAAAGACTTACAGATGTTGCAGTTTGTTCAGTGAGTTGAATATACCTTTTGGTAGGGTTTTGAGCTGGTTACTACCTAATTTTCTGAAATAAACGGGTAGTTACTATGGTAAACATCAGAGTCAGTTATGATATGTTAAAATAGATACGTTGCATGTTATTAGGTAGCTATTTCTCTATGGTGATCAAACGAAAAAAGTTGCAGTAGGTACATAGCGCTTTACACACATGTCTCTAACCGCTTTACAACATTAGTAACACAGGCCACAACACCAAGATCACTGCCTTACAGTATTCGAGAAGTGCGTGGGTTCTTTTAAATCTGCCCATATAACGTCAAAAGACTACGCTAAAGCTTAATGTCCCTGTCCACGGATTGTGTGGCGAAGGGAGGTTGCGTAAAGTTCAACCCTTGACCAGGTCAGAGATCAATCTAGCCAACTGTGCTAACCGCCCACACACACTGGTTTGCAAACCACACCTAGCGGTGAACTTGACCAGAGTTCGGGACCTCCGAAGTCAGTAATTATTAGGGATGGACCGTCACTGGTCGGGAGATGAATAATATTCTGCTTGCACGATCTTTTTTCCCACTCCATATGGTTTGTAGGATTTTTTGTTTACATCAATTGATATTTTCTTTTTGGCTTTTAACCCGTGCAGGATTGTCTCTTTTTCAAGTATATTTGCCTTGCACGATTCCCCCGCCCTCCTCAATCACTCTTCTAATAGTCAGTGCTTTAGACCTCATCTGTATTTCAACACCAAAGAATAGTTGTATTTCTTTTGGAAGTACAGAAGTATACACTCATATATTTTGTTGGAAAGCCTTTCTTTTTTGCTGATAGTTTTTCATAATAAACACAAAAAGATGTGAGTATAAGAGAACTTTCAAATTGATATCTTTGAGTATTCGATTTGGTTTGTAGGATTTTTTTTTAACATCAATTGGTATTTCTTTTTGGCATTTAACATGTGCTGGATTTTTTCCCCATTTTCCCCCATAATTTTTCTAATCTTACGTGTATTTCAGCACCTATGAACAGTTGTGTTTCTTTTGGAAGTACGGAAGTATATACTGTCCTATATTTTGTTGAAAAGCTTTTTTTTTCGCTGATCGTTTCTTCATAATAAACACAAAAAGATGTGAGCATAAGAGAACTATTAAATTGCCATCTTTGAGTAATTGATTTAGTACTGTATAATTAACACATACAGTATTAATGACATACAGTATTAGTAATCGACTGTTTCGCGAGAACGTGTTGTTTTCCAACCTTTTCAGTAAATTATTGCGAAGATCCCTGTATAGAACGAAGAGAATAATAACCTTTATCTATACAATCTCGCAAACAAATGGCAAAGTAAAAGGTTAATACGAGAAATTAAATTCACTAGCATTGCCAAACAGCGAAACAGCGAAGCGAGAAAATAATTTTAAAACTTTAAAAACAAATTAATAACAATAATAAACAGTAATATATAATTTGAATAGTTTATTCAAACCTTTTGATAATAATAAAAATACTAAAATAAATCCACTGAAACTTGGCTTATTTTAAAGGATTAGAGAGATGTACAAAGTAGAAGAAACAAATTTTAGAATATAATAAAAAATACAAGTAGAAAAGCTCAGAACTCCATGAGACACTGCAGGTTCTTTGTAAAACCAAATTACAGCGGCTTTTCTCAGTGCATTTATGGATTACTACTACTGCTACAACTACTACTAGTACTAGTACTATTATTATTATTATTATTAGTTATATTTGTTTGTTAAAACTTTACAACTATTTTTGCTGTTTCACCGTTTAACATTGCCCGAAACAAACTCACAATAAACCGATGTCTGTCAAGTTTTTGAAAACGCCATTTGGTAGCGACATGATTTTGTTGAATTCAAGATGCCTGAAGGAATTTGTTTATATGTAAAGTACTGTAATAATAATAATAGCTTTATTAACGTGTCAAATATGTCTAGCTTTTCAACAAGTTCAACAGGCGTCAATTATAAAAATGTTTACAAAGTTTGTTTATTGAAGACGTGGAAGGTGTAAAAATTTACATCACAGAGGGACTAACGCAATATTCCTACAAACCCTTATAGAAGAAACTTAAATGTATTGAAATGTTAGAATTCCGGATCACAAATATGTGATGGAGTGTTGTAACTGTAAAAGTCAATAAACAGAGATCGGATAGTGCTCGAGTATTTCAGTTTGTATGAGGTTGAATACTCCAGATGCACGAGGTCAGCAGTATTCCATTCTTACCTTGGTGGTATTTTTATCAATCTCCACCTTATTTCTCTTCTTTGTTAAAAAGAACGCACGCTTTAATTGCACAGATAATCAACTAGTTGTCTCATATAAAATGCAAACGTAGAATTGTTTTAGTAAATCAGAGAAAAACAGGTTAAGCTTGGTAGCCAAACATATTTAACAAAAAAAACACAAAAATCACATTTAAATATAAAATGACGAATTTGAGCTGCTTAGAAGTATCTCTCAAAAAAAACAACATGCTTAAACAAAACTGACAAAAAATGAAGAAGAAATGCAGAAGTCTAACAGTTGAGTTCCGTGAGTTTTAAAATGGTGTCATCCCCAGCATATGTAAAATGCTGACAGGCTCGCTTACTGGTTTATCAATATAGGATAGAAAAAATACCGACGCGACTCCAAAAACAACTGAAATTGAGTTGCTTCATTTCATTTGAAAATGGCTGATCAGTCAACCTTTTTGCAAATTGTTATGCCCCTTTTGTGTTCTTTCATATACGCAGATGGAGCCACACGGAGGCGTTTTATAATTCTTAGTTGGATATCCATTTCCTTGACTAGGGACGGTAGAGACGGTACTGGAAGGGCGACGCTTCTTACCACATATTCCGAACCCTGAAAACAACTGTACTACAACTGTTGGTCATTTCGTATTAACACTATTATTATTTCATGTTAACAGTATTGTACATACAACTTACAGTTCTAGTATTAGAGGATTGTTGAGAAAGGTATCTGCATTAAGATTCGCAAAGCCATTGTTGCTTAGGTGTCTACAGAAAGGATATAAATGTCAAAGTCACTTAACAACGTTAAAAGTCCTCCGCTCAGTTATAATCCCCGGTTGTTAGCCCTGCAGTTATAACCATTCCACCCGCTTATAAACTGTCCACTCGTTATGAACCACATTTATGAATTTTAGGATTTATTGACAGCTTGATAGTAGGTTCAGGCTTATTATGGCGACGAACTGTTAAAATATAGCGAGCAGT
Source organism: Umimayanthus chanpuru (assembly GCA_025448255.1). NCBI lineage: Eukaryota > Metazoa > Cnidaria > Anthozoa > Zoantharia > Parazoanthidae > Umimayanthus > Umimayanthus chanpuru. The sequence goes on from JAOEJI010541825.1 coordinate 13,906, forward strand.
TGGAGGCAGATTAACTTTTCTCTCTTCTAGCGAGCTATCATTTGTTAAAGCGTTTGCTGAGATGCTATTCTGTACAAACTACGTCTCAATGCCGTTTTTTTGGTTTTTCTCCAAAGTTTTTCTCACCCACATGCTAAGAAATCGGGTCACTAACAAACAATAAACAGTCTTTAGGGTCTAGAAACTTGGCGAGTTGATTTGTTTAGGAATTTTTGGATTGCTTTGACCTTATCTTTAACTTACCGTTGGGGAGCCAATGCCCATTTCCCCACCCCAAGTCATCTTTTAGCATAACTTAGGAACTTGCTTGAATTAGAAACTTAAAATTTAATACTATCCTTTGGTGCTTGGATATAATTGCGGTATAGTCTGTGTTGTCATGGTAAACTGTTCTTTTAGAGTAAACTCTTTGGATGTCATAGATTTCAAATTTGGAAACTAGCTGGTGGCTCTATCTATACTATTATATTTATTACTTACAAAAGTGTTTTGGAATCAGTTAGAATTCATCTATACCGTAAATGCACAAAAATACAGCTGTAATATTTTGACTTCTTCTGCGAAATGTTTTCTTGGTGTGAATTATTTTAATACAATTCTTATTTACCCGCAGAAACATGACACGCCTTGCAACCAAATTCTACAAATATAGCTTTAGTTTATTCTTCAATTTACCTGGAATACATTTTTGTCTAAAGATGCAACAAAATTGAATGGCAATAACTGTAAAAAAATTTCAACGTTCTATCTGAACAGTTTCAACAAAAGAAAGTTTGTCTGTATTAAATGCTTTTAAAATTCAACGTATTGAAGTTAAAAATTAATAAAACAAAATAAAATACAACTCAATTCGTTCACGTGAGGTCAACATAACTATGACAAACTAACAACCTAAAACCCTCCGAGCTCACGCCAGCATTTAGTGTACATTTTAGTGTAGCCATCACAAGTGAAATTCTTTTTGTTTCCTTAACCGCATTTTCAGTTTGATAAACTAACAATTTATTAAAGAAACCTAAATACAATTGGTAAATGCAGATTTGAGTTCGAAATTACATGACGTCAAGATTTGTCCATATTGTTAATTTCGTGGATTGTTGGGTTGAATTATAAGATAAGAGGAGTACAAAGAACCGCTCCCCGTGCTGTGAGAAAACCTTGTGTCACCCATAAAGGTAATAGCATATTATTCTCTAGTCAATGTTACTTGTGACGTCATCACCTGCCAACTGACCCCAGTATGTGAATGTTCCTTTGACAGAGTACGAAATAATCTACTATTACATTTATTGTCAGTCCGAGGTATTGCATTTGTGGATAAAATGTATCACATTTATGGTAAGACAAATTCTTACATTATGGCTAATTTGTTCTACATTTATGGTCGGTATTACAATTATGAATGATAAAACCCTGGGTAGACAACACTTTATAGGTGGGCAGGAATAGGTAGCGCCTAGTTTGGAATGGGTTAAACTACATCTTACAAGGACACAAGCTTCCTGTTATTGCTGAATATGCCGTTTGGTAGTGTCTTCATCCGATTGTTATTGAGCTTCCTTTGAAATGCATGATAGAATCATCAATATATGTCTGATGTAAAGGTTTAGTCAAAACTTGTTTATGTATGCATGCATTATTTATTTTTTTATGTATGTATGTATGTATGTACGTATGTATGTATGTTTGTATGTATGTATGTATGTATGCGCAGGATGTCGGCGAGGTCGGACGTGTCTTCATGGCGCTCCGCACCGACTACAA
>JAOEJI010542936.1:0-15662 GCA_025448255.1 Umimayanthus chanpuru
CCCCCCCCCCCCCCCCCCCCCCCCCCCCCCCCCCCCCTACGCCTCGTGCATTTTCTTTTTCTTCCTTGAAACTCCTTGAATGGTCCTGGAGTTCTAATTTGGGGTGACTTCCAGATAAATCTTGGAAATTTTTAAATTTAAAAATACGATCATGCATCCTTTAAAATTAAAGGTTTGTTCATTTTGTGTTTTGAATGATTTTTGTATTGACTGCAGCCAAGTGAAACCTTTAATTGACGTGCCTTCAAAATTCTCCTGGTAAAATCCGCAAAATTCTCCTGGATTTTCACAATTATAATTGTTTATGAACCCTTTACTTGGGTAAAGTAGAGGATTGGTCTTCTATAAAAGTAAAGTAAGGTAAAGTTTAATAATTATACAAAGAACCTGAGACAACAAGTGTTGGTGCACTATAACCTCAGTGTAACGGACTTGGAATTGTAGTTGACTGATGTGGGCAAATTAACAGTGGTATATAGAACTGAACTATTATCCTTGCATTGTACGTTTTTTTCAGTCATGCTACCCACACGATTCTGGACAGTACATAAACGAATAATTTATTTTAAAAATTAGAGCTAAAATGTTAGCGTTTGTTGTTTAGAAGATGAAATTAGGTCCTTTGCACCAACAGGCCGTGCGACTGGTCGCTGATCTAAGCCTTGATAACGGTATCTACGACCCCCAGCTGTGGAACAGTGTGTTACAGCAGCTCCTAGCCTTTGGGATGGTAAGCCATCCGTTTCAACTGATGTTGCCAACATTTTTTTGGCTAGTTGACGTATCATAAGTGAGCTTACATAGCTCATAATTTGAACTGTATACACCATTTTGTGCTCAATACATGCGATACTTCAACCAAATGCGTACTTAAACTACAGCTTTCATATGCTTGTAATACTATTGATGTCATTCAACCAGATTCGGTACCTCAGAAGAGTTCTTGGATGTCTTGCGGGTGTTTCGGAGTTATGGCAGGTACGTGCTGGGTTATTTCCTTTGAAATGGTGTGTATTGTTCCACCAAAAGAACAAGACATCAAGCATCGCTAGCCCAATCGTTTAACTCTCCTGCCTTCATTGTTCGTGGTTCCATAAAATCAAGATGTTGTAGATGATGTTATTGTTGTTGTTGATGTTATTGATGTTTTTTGTGTTCATGTTGCTGTTGTTTACGTTGTTGTTATTATTGTTGTTGTTGATAATGTTGATATTTATGTTGCTGTTGATGTTGTTGTTAATATTGATGTTGTCGTTGATGTTAATGCTGTTGTTGTTGTTGTTGCTTTTGATGTTATTGATGTTCATGTTGATCTTGTTCATGTTATGATTGTTGATATTTTTGATGTTGTTGTTACTGTTGCTAATAATAACAAATAATAATGTATCGTTTTAGGAGCATCCTGAAGCTCGATGCTCTTACAAACAATCGACAATTAACTAAAAATAAAAGATTAAATGTGATTAAAACTAAAATGAAAAAAGATATTTCAGAGATAGCCTAATGGTAATGTAAACAAAACAAAAACAACTAAGTATAAACTATTAATTAACTATTAATTAACTAACTATAAATTAACTAACTATTAATTAACAAACTATTAATTAACTAACTATTAATTAACTAACTATTAATTAAGTGTGGCTAAATAGCCGACTTCAGACTAGTTTTAAAAGTACTTAAGATGTTGTTGATGTTGTTTTTTGTGATATTGTTGTTGTTGTTGTCATGATGTTGATGTTGTTTGTGATGTTGTTGGTGTTGATGTCGACGTTGACAATGTCGTTGTTGATGTTGATGATTTTGTGGAGTGATGTTGGGAAATTGTAGCCACTAAGACAACAACGGCAAAGTCATCAAAAAGGTACAAACGATGGAACTACTTATCCAACATATTAGCAGTAAGTTCAAGTTTATTATTCGTACTTATTTATTTGCAATTATCATTTTCAATTATAGCAAGACAGAAGAAGAGAAGCTGAGATTTGATTTATACTTTAAAAGTAAATTTGTGTAGTGCTCAAAGGAGCATCCCGACGTAGTCTTCAAATATAGAAGTTGAAAAGCTCAGTTTTGAGAGCTAATAAGAACACCTGAAAAGAAACTGCTAGTGTGTCTTGGGAGCAAAACGGAGGCTTCGTACTTCTTCCTTTCACACACCATCGTACAAAAACAACTCAGCAACAAACTGAATGAGTGAAAGAAACAAAAAGAAAGGCGAGAACATAAAATCGGGACAGTCCCGATTTTTTACTTTCAAAACCTCCAAAAATAGAGACGTCCCATTTTTCTAGATTTTAGCCGGTAAATATTCCTGTTTCTAAAGTAATATTTACGTCCGTACATTTGAAAGACTCATGAATTTTGGTGCGGAGTGCAGTACACGATCCATCTGCTTTGATCTTGCTCTTCTCACTGGGTGTAACTAAAACATTTGGTCAGCGGTGGGAGGTCACCCAGTTAGAGTAGTGAAAGAAGTGTCCTGATTTGTGATTTCCAAATGTTGGCAGATATGCGAGAAGTTTAATTTCCAGCATTCGTTCTCCCTCACGTCTTCCTTGTCGTTGCTTAAACTCTCTAATGGTCGTGACAAAGGGTTGAGGGGTGGTGACGTGGGGGGACGGGTGTGACGAGAGATAGTACTGATCTTGTTAAAACCGCGTCTGTCACTAACTATGACTTCCTTTACCTTTTAGGTTCCCTGTCTTCCCCATGTATGGCGAAGTGTTCTGATGGCTCCCTTTAAATCAGGTAAATCACAAGTCTCAAGAAATGAATTTCTGCAGGACTAACCTCAAATTCCTACCTTTTTTATTCTTAAGTATTAAATAACAAAATATGAAGTGCTTGGAGCTTTTAAAATCTGGAACATAGATGATTTCCGTTTATATGAGATTATGGAGATATAGGTACCTACTTGTACGTTCACCATTTAGTTTGGTTTGAGTTGGAACGTAACTAGAAATCACAGAGAAAGTGCGCACAATAACAGTGTCAATGCAATAACCGAAACGATAGATATAATAACCTCACATAGAAACAGAGAGTAAATTGTCACGAACTAGTAGATAACAAGCGATCATTTCATTTTCGTCAAGTCATAAAATACCATTGTACTTTTGTTTTTCTTTTTTTAATTGTAATGTTTTGTATTTGCACGTGGTTTTCTTTTCCAGTGAGTCCACCCTTATCAGAAAGCGAGCTTACTGCCTGTGAGGAATCTGCGGCTTTGTTGCAAAGGTAGCGTTTTTTTCTAAACGAATGAGAAGAAATTGTGATTTCTAGGATATTTGCATGTTCAGCTTGCGGCAAAGGCAGGTACCTTAGGGTTACTATTTTTCGCGACTACTAAATTTAGCGATTTTGTCTGAGGAATTAGCGACAACTAATCAGTTTAGCGATTTTGAGGATTTTTATTGAACATTTGTAAGATGAAATTACATATTCAGGATCACAACTAATTTTAGCGAGTAATTAATATTAGCGATTTTATTCAAAATCGCTAAAATCGCTAACATTAGTAGCCGCTAAAAATAGTAACTTTTAGGTAAACGCAATAAATATGGTTGTATGGGAGTAACGAAGCTGGTTTGTGTTCTAAAGACCGATTGCGATCATTGTATTACCTCTTAATTTTTATCTGCCTTTGGTTGCTTTCCATAATTTGTACTTTCTGGCCAGCCCACATTTTTCCCTGCCACAGCTTTCCAGATTCCTGCACTTTGACCGACCGGAGCGGGAGAACTGAACGTCTCTGATCCATGAGCAGGGCCATTCTTGCCAGAAACAGTTCTGAGAATTTGTGTATCCCATTCAAGAATTGACTGGTAGGACCTACCAAAGACCGGGCAAATGGAAAGCGACCTTTAAAGCAACCCCTTTTTAGAACTATATTTTGTATTTTTCTTCTTATATTTCAATACTGTTGTAAGTAGTTAGATGGTATAGATAGTAAGGAGCTTAAATGAAAATTACAAACGGCGCCTAAAGTAATGTTGTATTCATTCATTCATTCATACATACATACATACAGATGTCCTTTACTGTTGGACCTTGACGTTTCTGCGATGGCCGTGCAGTTCAATAAAGTGGGTCTTTTTGCCCACTCACTGGCTTGTTTGCTGCTGATACCTGGTGTGAGTGATAGGAACAAGAGGGTCAAGGTAACAAGACTTTGGGGAAGTTTGTCATAGTCTGTACACCACGTACTACTGGGGAACCGACCATTTGACTTTTTTTGGGGGGGGGGGGTGGAAGGGTGATTTACTTGCAAACGTTTTTATCGGTCAACCTTTGGTTTTCCTCGGTTTACACAGGAGAAATCCCACAGCGGTTAGACACTGATGTGCACAGCGTTGTGACAGCGAAAACGAGCACAGCCTTGTGACAGCGATGATGCAGATAGTAATGTTATAGCGCTGATTGTGACAGCACTGGGGCAGCAGTGGTAGTTGTAGCAGTGCTGGGATAACGATGTGCACATTAGTGTGACAGCGATGGGAACTGACAGTGCTGTGACAGCGCTGTCAGTTGCAACTACTTTCACAGTGATGTGCACATCGATGTCACACTAATGTGAATATCGCTGTCACAGCGCTGTTAGTTGTCACCGCTGCCACACTAGCGTGCACAAAAGCAGTAAAGCTCTACTCTCAGAATGAAATACTCCAATTGGTTGCTGAACAGTAACAGTAACAACAGCTAACACTTTTTAACAACATGCTATTGTTAAGGTTTGCGTTCTTTAACAATATGCTATTGTTAAGGTTTGGGTTACTTATATTGTCTTTTATCCAGTGGGATCTTTCGTTCGTAGAGTGAAGGATGACCCCACAAAAGTGTTACAGCGTTGTTATTGTCTTGGTAATTTAAATCGCTGACACGCTAATGTTGCTGCCACCACTGTCACAGTGCTATCTAGGCCACTACTGTCGCAGCACAGTTAATTAAGTACACCGCTGTCACAATACTGTCACTACCATCAATGTCACCTAGTGGCAATTGTCACTGCTGTGACATTAGTGTCGACAGCATTGTGATGGTAGTGTGCCACTGTGCCGCTGTGCCACCGTTGCGGGAACCCTCCGGTATACCCATACATTTTCTTTACCAGATCGATCATGCAATTTGTTCTTCTACAAATGTTTCCACTCCCTCTATGATGTCTAATGTTCCGTGCTTTAAGTCTTCAAGTGCGAAGTGTTTGAACTGTCCGTTTCGCAGCAAGTTGACATTTGCTTACACAACGGACATTAAAAATATGTTACCATGACCCAAATCAATTATAATTGTTTATTTTCCACTGCATAATTTATATATCAACAGTTGATCGTCCGGTTGAATGTAGTCCTAAGAAGGGCAGTTGTTGGTTGTGACTGGCGTTTTAACATTCTGTGTGGAAGTCATCTTCAGAGTCGATGGTTGATATGTGTAAAACTAGAGGCAGCGACAAACTATATAATTTTCTAGACCGTGATCAAGTGGTCAGCTCGGTGCACAGCTCCACTTGCAAAATACTGTAACAGCTTATTAATTCGAGACCTTCTCGTACTGCTTGCTAAGGCTCCACATTGTATTTCAGACCCTGCTGGAAACAGGTTGTGCAGTTGGTATTCTCGATCAAGTTGCTGAACAGAACAAGAAAGGTCGTACGCTCACAAGATCTGATGTGGTAGGCTATAACTTCACTTACGTACTGCTATACTATAGTGATAAAATGAGACTTTCAGTTCTGTATTTCTTATCCCACTCATTCCTCTCTTTCCGCATCTCAGGGCGAATCTAGGATTGGAAAAATAGTAGCTATTTTCCGAAACTGACAACGAGAGACTAAGGTGCAAACTTGCAGAGGGGTCAAGGGGATGCTTCCTCCGGGAAATGTTTTAATTTTAACTCCTTAAAGTCCCCTTTCCTGGTTCTACTCTCCTCGGATTAAGTCTTGCGATACGAAATGCAACTCGAAAATCGGTTGGTTGTTTCTTCAAAGTACATTTCGGTATGTAGTAAGGCAAGTCCTGTAAATATCGTTTGTGACATGCTGCTTCGCAAGTATGTTGCAGTCGTTTTTGTGAAATACCTGACCGATTTCCGTAAAATTTCGATCCGCCCCTGCATGGTTCAAAATAAAGTTTTCTAAACTTGCTCAAATTTGCTGGCGGTTTTCAAAAATCAACGTACCTACTGGTTATTTTGTAGAGATTGACTCAAAATATTGAACAAAAACAGCCTGTAATGGTTAGAGTATCGCCGGCTACAGCCTACAGCCGATCCTTATTCTTATCCCTGCCCCCTGTATCTCATACCTTTTGGCCCCCAGTAAGGCATGAGACTGCAACAATGTCTCTCCTCCACCGAATTTTGCCCTTTCGCCTCCTTCATGACAAGCCCATCTCTCTTAGTTCAGTCTCGACAGTCATTCTCCAGGTGGCCTTGGGTTTTCCCCTTTTCCTTGCATCTAGTTACTTTTAGTTACTTCCAGGCATCTAAGGGCAACCTTGGATATCCGATCTGACGACATTCGTAGTACATGTCACAACCATTTGAGCCGGAGTTTCGTGATTTCAAGATCGATACTGCTGCATCCAGTTTTCTGGTACTGGTCGTCATTGGAGATTTTATTAGACCAGTAGATTTCACAGATGTTTCGCAGACAGTGTGTGAAGGGCACTGATATTTTGCCAATTCTCCAGCATTCTGAGCTTTACAGTCACACTTGTTTAATTTGTTCTCGTTTGTTTTAGATTCAACATGAAGTCTATGGTTACATTGAGGAAACTCGTTCATACCAGGTAATAACTTGTCTTAGTTTTACTTTTACTTATGTAAGAACTTAGAAGGATATAACAACACAAAACATGAAAGTCAAAAAAATAATGATAAAATTTTAAGGAAACTTTCTTTTTTCCTAAGATTTGGTATTATTCAACAATGTCGGTTTGATTTTAGTCTCTGTGATGTCTCTGTGCTTGATCGATCAATTCGTTTTATAGCCGGCTAGTTGCATACTGAACATTTTGATGGAAAATGGAAATAGTGTTAGGGAAGTTATCTACAAAAGAGCTGTTCGTGTGGATAAACTGTTGGTCACCGTAATATCTCATTCATCACATTGCATACACTCGAGCTTTTCATTAACGCAAAGTCTTGCATATTTGGGAAAATAGTTTGGTACGCAAAATGTGAACAAAACGTGAGTTAAGAGATTAACTTTAGGTTGATTTTAACAACACTTGGAATGAGCTGGTAGTGGTGTCCTTTTCTTAAATGCAGTAGAAAGATAATATGAGTTGGGTAGATAATTTACATTTTAGAAACTGAAATTGTGACTATTTGAGTGAAATTTCAAAGCACGAACATGTGTTGCTGTCTGAAACAAGAACAAATAAAGAAGAGGGAGACTGGACTCAACAAAAATCACCTGATCACAAGTGAAGACATCACAAACAAAATGGCGGAAACGCAAAGATCAACATTTGACGTGCTCGGACAGATAATATAGAGCAAGAGAAAACAGTCACAACAAATGCTTCCAATTCCTCTCTCCTCCGCAGAGGCTTAGAGAGAGAGAGAAAGAAAGAAAACAGGGTGCGGAGGGATCGTGGGAAGGGGGCTTCGATGGCTAAAATGGTATATCATTTCATGAAAATTGCAAGAAACCTCGAATTCTCCCAAGCAACAGCACATTTTTATGGCAGAGGTTTCCCTTGCTACCTTCCACCTTCCCAGAAATCCCCGCGCGCTCTCGCTTGCTCTCAATCCTCCCTTGAAAAACCTCAGGGAACCTCTACGGAGGAGGAAGTTCTAGTTTTTTTTATCAGTAACTCGCTGTTCTTCTTTTGATCCAAAGTGGCAACAAGATTTCAGCTGACTAACGATTCGAAATGCAAAAATGGAAATGGTGTGTTCGCTGTGTGTAAGGGCGGGATTGAATGTTTCCTACACCAAAGGGCTGTGGTTGAAACCTTTTGGCGATCATCTCTCACACTTTATGCTGATACTACAGTCCCTAAAACTCCGCCTGAGTAAAGTGGGACTCCTGTCGCAGTCCCTTTGAACACCCAATGAAGGAAAGCGTGAGCCCCGACACTACCGAAAACCGTGCACTCGAACAATTACTTTGAAAATATAGCTTAAAATGCAATAAAGAATATGTTATTTCAGAATTTTAGCTACATCTGGGAGTAAAAACTCATTAAAGGTAAAAGGTCTAAAAGGTTCAAGATTAAAAAAGAAAATAGTTTTTGAGATGGAGCAGACAACTCATCGTATTAATGAGGTTATTTTCGTTGATTCTTTGTGATCCTTTTGATATTCTGAAGAGTAGAAGAATCTGCGAGAAAATCATACTCCTTCCCTGCTCCCCCAGGTCAAAATCAAACTATCGGTCCCTTACCTTACATTGTAAATACTGTAGGCTCATATAATTTCATGCTCCAGGCAAGCTTTGCTGCCTATTCGTAATATATTCTTTTAGAAGCAACGAAATTACGAAAAATGCTCCAATTCTGAAGAAATTTGTTTTTGTTCTTAAAGGTGTTGCTGGCCACGAACCACTTTGACAGCTTTGTCCAGCACCTGATTAACACCAAGAACATTAATGGACTGTTAATGACAACTTTGAAAGCTGACAGGTTTGTGATTATTTGCATTGCAAAAGAACTGGGTACCCAGTGAGAGAGAAGACTCGAACGCCCATTCTAGTAATAGAACTGCACTTTGTGTAGGTGGGGTGGGGGGTTGGGGGATACTTTACTGTCAAAAGAGACTAGCACTACCAGTCCTCCAATTACAACTTTTGGGGACATAAGTGAGATCGCGTTGTGACAATATATTTACATGAAGTTGTGGTACATCTTTCTACCCTGTTTTTGAAGTAACCTATAAAGGCCCATGAAAACGGACGCAACATTGTTGGGCCCAACCTGTTGCGTCCGTTTGCATGGAACCACAACAATGTTGGCACTTGTTGCGTATAGTTTGAAACCGGTCAAACTTTCGCGCAACAAGTCCCAACATTTCTATTGTTCTGTGACCGGCGAAGCATAATGCAATTTTTTGCATGTAACCACAACAATGTTGGCCTCGTGAAAACGTCTGCGCACATGCATTTCCATATGTTTTAGGATTACTGTACGAGAATGCATCTCTTCTCAAGACGACCGCCAACAATGTTGGCAGTTGTTGCGTTCGTTTGCATGCACCACGCAACAAGTGCCAACAACTTTCAACATTGTTGACTGAGATAACGATGTTGTGACTTGTTACGTCCCTGGGCCTTAAGAACTGAACCGCAGTTACACTTTGCACAGTCAGTGGTACAAATTTGGTTAGATGGTGCTTTGTTTCAAAAGCGTTTTGGTAGAGAATCAATTTAAACCTTACCAAAACAACTGATCGTAGGTAGAACTTTGCCTTGAGGTCGATATACTAAAACCACACCTTGGAAATAGTAACAAATATAGAAGCCCGTTGAGATTTAGGTGATGAATTACTGATGTTTATTGATGGCGGTCAACAAACAAGATACAAAAATCCAATCTAAAATTAGATAATCGTGGCTTCTATAAGGAATGGTCACAATTATCCTTCTGGGGTCGTATCGAAAGTGGGTCAAATTTAACCCAGGGTCAGGTTAGGCAAACCTTTAAACTAAATCTCTTTTTCTAGAAACACATCCGATCATTTTAAGTATTACTTGAAGTATACCCCAACGATCCAAGGAATCCCAATTACGTAAACCCGAAACGACAGTCCAAATCAATCTTTGAGGAGGTAAACCCATTCGCGGGTGAAAAATTTACCTCTGGGTTAGCGCTAACCTTCTTCGAACAACCGAGCCCGGAAGATATAGAAATGCAGTTCGATAGATGGTACAATTGCTCAGCTATAAAATTGCTACAAATTTTCATCACCTGAAGATTTTCATTTGTTTGCAGGCTTGAGAAAGCTATGCAACTGGTCGGACTTTTTCACAAGATTCACATGGAATCGCCTTCAGCACGTTATGCTATAGACAACAGTCTGCCTGCGTTTGAGGAACTTTGGGTGAGTTTTGGTTCCATTTTATTGCTGAAGGAACCATTATGTGCAGGGCAGTTAGTTTTTCTAAAGAGTCTGTGCTATAATAATAATAATAATGATGATGATGATGATAACAATACCGTTAAATTCCCCATTACAGCCTCCGGCAATAAGCCCCATGTATATCGCCTACCTTCCTACTAACAAAATCCTATTCCATTTACAAGCCCCTTCCCCCGGACATAAGCTCCCCCATTACTGGCCATATATAATTTATTGGGGGCATAAGTGCCACTTTCTTTTTGGCTTTCCTTCCAGGTTGTTTCCTTATAAAAACCACAATTTCATGCCTAACGTTAGAAAGCTGCAATAGAAATGGAGCTTGGAACAATTTTAATCATACTATAGAAACTAATTTAGCATTACAGGTCCTCGTATCAAAGTCTTTTGTTGTTGTGACTCACGAAACGTGTATTACTGTATATTAAGGCAGCGCAGTATGTTATGGTATGTCAGTATTTATTGATTTAAGGTCTTTTATACCGACCCCCCCCCCCCCCCGATAGAAGCCCATCCAAACTCCTTAGGAAGTTATATAAGTCCAGGGTTTTAATGTGGAATTTTGGGGTACATTTTACAATTTAATCAATGCTCAAAGTATGATTGCTTTATCCAGCCTTTGTGACAGGCTCCCACGATCATGAAAAAGTCAGTGAAAACATTGATTTTGAACGTCAGGAGATTGTCATGACATTTTGACTTGGTCACTCAAATCCTATTTTCAATTCAGTGAAAAGTTAGGTAATTCTATCTTCAGACGTGTGTAGCAATGCTTTCTTCAGGAAAACTTGCGATTTTCCAATGATCTTTGAAATGTATTCTGAAATTACCCTCTGGTATGGTTCGGTGAGCGATCGGTGACCCTGTCGCACTGCAACGTAACTCTGTATTATCTTATGTTTCTTTGTAAATTTTGACAACCCCTAGGCTTACCTGGATATCAGTGGGCTGCTTGAAGAGGCGATGCCGTATTTGCCTCAACCTGAACCAGACGCAGACGCCTCCGAACATACGGAGGAACACAAACAGGACTGTAGTGACATGCGCAGCGACCCTTACGGTTGGATTGAGCCCACGGTACAGCCACACAGCGTCCTTCAGGAATCTACTCATATTATGTTTGCTGGAGACTGCTCGGCAGAATTTCCGATATAGTTGTTTGAAATCAGTACAGTGGCTGTTTGATATCTGTTTAATAGTGTCTTCCAGACAGATATAAATACACAAACACGAAATTGTACATGAGTGTTCTCCTTTCAGATTTAGGTGCTGTTTTCATACCGGAATAAATTTCACTTCGGTATGATAGATTTCATTCCAGGTTTACTTAGATTCCCGATGAAAACATTAGCGGATCAAGCTCGTACCTCCTTTACATGATACTTATGCAATGTGCGGTCAGACTTTTTTCCGGAACGAACATTCTGATTCGGTACAACTACGGATGAACTCATTCCGGAATGACTCGTTACAGGTGTTAATAGCTATCATGTAAACGATTATTGAATATCAAAACGGAGCCGGGATGAAGTCGTGCCGAAATAAAATTCGATCCGGTATCATCCAAACATCGTCTTAGGTTGAGTTTACATGATACCGGAATGGATTTCATTCCAGAACGACTCACACAGTTCGTTCCGCGTTTACACAGAAGTTCTCATTCGGGAATGAAAGTGCGGTAAAGGGATCGGCGCATTTACCCAACCAATCCACGTGTCTAATTACGTACCGGATTGAATTCGTTCCTCATTTACATGATACTTGTGGAACGTACGGACAGATTTCGTTCTGGAACGACAATTTTGATCAAGTGCGACTACCGGGATGAACTTGTTCTGGAAAGACTCGTTCTGGAATGAAATTTTAGTTGGTATTGTGTATAACGAATATAGTTACTTGGTACGGAACGGAGATGAAACTTGATCCGCTATCATGTAAACACTGCCTTTTAGAAAAAGAAGCTGTTATATGATAATGTTGTGATGTAACCCTACCAATGGACAGTTTGTATTCAGTTCATGATTTGCATCATACAGTACAAAATCGGTTATGATCACAGTTGCTGACATTCATCCTATGGGTAACGTTTGTGATAGTTGAGGCCCGTATAACGAGCACCTCAAAGCTGAATCAACTACAAAATAAAAACGTTACTTTTGTGTTGTCTTTTCTTCTAAAATAAAGATATAATTGTATCGGAAAGGTGTTTGTGTATTTTGTGAATATCCATGAAATTCTTTTCCTCCGATTCTTCTCCGGTTTACTACTATCTCGTGTTGCACGATTGAAGTGACTCATCAGATGTGCTGTTTTTATCGGTGTAGACATGATCAGTTAGACACTAAAATTAGCACTGTAACGGAAAAGGGGGATTTTTCATTGTCTTTTAGGATACACCTATTTCAAAAAAGGTTGACCTGGTGCAATAGTGAATACCATGACCGAAAGGAGTTTTGGGCCTTCAAAAAATTCCAATATAATCAAGTTACTACGTTATGAAACTTAAATTCTAGGCGAATCAGGTAATTAGTTGTCATTTACGTCTAATTTACGTATTTATTTTTCAGGAAACTGCTTCTATTCTAAATTCATTACACCCCACAGTTCATTGCGGTCATGGTATTCACTATTGCTGCAGGTCAACCTTTTTGAATTAGGTGTATAAAGCACTTGAATGTAAACATATCTCGAGAGGAATTTGTCCAACATTGTCTGTGGAGAAGTGTGTGAGGCTGGCACAGTTAGTAAAATCTCTGACTACCAACCAGAAGGTCCCGGATTCAGTCCCCGGCCTGGTCGAGGGTTGAACTTTAAGCGACCTTCTTTCTCCGCTCCCACCGTGAACACGAACGTTATAGATGATAAATGGAAATTGCGTTACATGACTGTTACTTTTACATGTTAAAGGCGATGCTTTTTACTCTCTTCTTTAACAAAATTCAAAAATATTTTCCTGGGTGATTTCACATGTATTTGGATCTCGAAACAATAATCAATTTAATTATCAACAGAGGCATTAACGTTTTTGTCGGCTTCGAAATTATTTGAAATCATTACATATATTATGCACGAGTCAATTTTAATTCTATTGCAAACAAAAGATCAAGCCCACTCCGAAAAACAGAGTGTGAATGCACTCGTTTTGTTGTACATCGTTGTAATATATTAAAAGTCTCAACAAAGGACGCGTTGCCAGTGTTGTTTTGCGTATCAACAAGTTTTTAGTCAAAGTTGAATGTTGAATGTGACTGATATCGTGCGATACTTCGTAATGTTCACGAATGAAAGTTAATTGTTTGTCTGACCAAATTATTCATGAAGTATCAAAAAAAGTATACATGATTTTTTTTTTGAAGAAAAAACAAGGGGCTGTGTTAACAGCCCAACTCGGCCCGACCTTGCCGTATTCTTAGTAATTCGTTTCTAAATTGACTGAAACGACGTATACTTCGATCTTCCTTGTTCACTACATATCCTGCGAGACGTGCTACACGTGAATTTCCAGTCAAAAGGAACTATAACCATCTTTCATCACGCGTCTGATCTCCCGCGACGCATGCGAGCGTCTGGAAACTATTAGCACGCGAGTCGAACACCCTGACGTTTTCTGTGTTTGAGAGGCGATCAGTCATCATGATAAAAAATGTGCGCTTTTAACGTTGTATCTGATCTGATTTAAATTTCTTTAAAAATGTTTGTTAAAAACTGAATTTTCAGTTGCAACTGCAACCTTCTTCAGAGTAACTCGGTTTTGTTCTGATTTTATACATGCATGATTCTTCAGTTAAAAGAGGTTATCACATTTCAAAAGACAATAGACAAAAATTATGTAATGTAAACGTGACTCCTATTTCGGAAAGACATACGTTCAGAGACTGTTTCAATTTCTTCTACATTTAATCAATTTGCAAAGCAGCTTGAACCAAATGCGTTACATTGTCAGGGGCACCACAGACAGCCCAGGTTGCGAGTTAGCATTTAGGCAGGTAGAGTGACGTGGGTGATTGACTCGATTCTATAAGAAATCCATTTCAAGGGCGGATCCAGGGGGGTGGAACGGGTGACTAGTCACCCCCCATTTTGAGCTAACACATAAGAAAAGAATAAGAAGCAAGCTCCCAGCTCACATTCTTTTGGTGATCAGACAATGGATAGTCACCTCCCCCCTTTACAAAAGTCACCCCCCTTTGAAATATCCTGGATCCGCCCCTGCATTTGTATGGGAATATATAGCGTTTATGTGCATGCAAGATGGACTCTTTTCCTCTACATCTTGGGCCACGAAAAATTCAGTTTTTACTGGGCCCGGAGGGAGCCGACTTGAGATTTCGACTCCGGTTTTTTGGGGGGTCAAGGGCTGATGCGCATACGTCACGGCGTGCCAGAAATAGAGATGAACGATGATTGCTTTCATGCCGAGTCCACGGTTGCGAGTCTCGACCCGTGAAATAGCTGGATACAGACTGACCTCTTTCGAATGCCGGTCGATTTGCTGTGCTAAATGCTGATATACTGCGCCGGTTGAGAAGTTAGGTCTAAGAACTAGATAAACTGTTTAGTGACTGTGTAGTTGAACACTTCACAAATACCCACAAAGTGTTTCAACTAGGGCGAGTGTAAGAAATAGCAACTAATGCCTACTTGAATATTTTCTTTTGATTATTTCTAATAGAGAATTTCAATAACCATGACCAGTGTTCTTTAGTATTTTAGTTATACCAATGTGTTTGGGGTTTTTTACAACATAACACAACTCATCGTCCGTTTTGGCATGTTGTTTCAGGGGGAGCAAAATTAAATATACTACAGGCAGCCCAAGCTTATAATGCGAAACTTGCATACAAAATGGCGGCCATTATAAGACTTTGTCTTCGGAATTTACCAATTTCTCAAAAACCGTAAAACACTGCTTTTATTGTGGAAATAAAGTTTACCTACCTTCAGTTCATCGTGTACTTGTGTGTTGTGTGCATTTGAGGCCATTTAAAGCTAGAAAGCCGCGAAGAGGCGCGCGCACGCAGTGCAACGATTCCTGGGACCTGGTGACCACTAATCTACTCCGCGCGGGCATTGGGGTCAAATTTTGATTCAAGATGGCGGATCGCGAAACAAAGGTCAAAGCAATCGTAGAAGAAATCTCAACTTAATGTCGTCTTTCAAGCTGATTAGAAAAATTTGTCCTTTCTCAAGATGATCTGGTTGACCAGTGAGGTCAGGTGTTGCTATGGACACTATGGTCTGCCACATCCAAAGGCGCATATTCTCGTTGTCTGGACAACTTTGAACCACTCTACCAGGTAAGGTTTGTATTGATAGAAAGCGAAGCAGATGAATAGTTATTAGTAGCTGTAAATAATGATACAGTAACTATAAGACGAGCACTCGTGTATAGTCCATATGTATACTGACAGTAATGAGTTACATGGTATAATGGCCATTCAGTTTAATTATTAATATGCTGATCAAATCGAAACTAAATTAAACATGCCCCCCGAGCAGGTAGTATACAGTCACTCTCCGAATGCGAGCAAATATTTTTGCGAGCTTTGTTTTCCTACAGGAATTTAGCGTTCAGGTACGTC
>JAOEJI010544047.1:0-15650 GCA_025448255.1 Umimayanthus chanpuru
TAAAGTAATTTACGAGTATTTTTCACAGCATTAAACATTTCCATGTGCACAAATTTATTGATTTTTGTGACCAGCGAAACTCGCCTAATTATGATAATGGTCAGTTGTTAAAAAATTCAAACTCTATAGCTCTCAAACGAATCACTGTTTTCAGCCCAAACTTTCTGAGAATACGTATACAACAGAGTTCGAAACTGACTTTGGAGCTTTGCAACATCATTATTTTAAATTATCGATTTTTTGTGACACCACGTGCAAACCAAGAATAAACCGTTCGCCACTGGCCGACTGTACAGTCATCAATGCGTTCCATTTGTTGTTTTGCACTTCTAAAATCCAAAACTGTGACGATTGCTTTCTCTGGAATATCTTATTTGATAAAACAACAGTGACAATTTCATCAACAATGATAGTATTGCTTTCACTGGGTTAACCTGTGATTAGGCCTTCTTGGCGACTTGAAAACCGAGCATGAAGTTGAATGAAACATTTTCTTACTACAACTATAAACTCCAGCTGCGTTATTTTTCCACCCGCATCGCACAGATCAGTGCTCTCATTCTTGATCTAAAGTATCCAATGGTTTAAAAGCATTTCCAGCAGAGGGATATTTGGCCAATGTCTGTCAACTTTTCACGGGAAAATATGAGACCAAAATGATGTTTGGTTGGTGAGAATTTAAACGGAGCCCACACTGCATAACCAGCAGTTACAAATCGAACTAACAGCGGAGCGAGCGAGTAAGCGAGTGTGTGAGTGAGTGACAAAATTGCCCCCTCACAATATGACATCCAAGGTCAATGGTGCGGCAGTCAATTTTTAGTTTTTAATGTTTCGGGGGGTGCTTAGTAGTGTTTTGATTGGTAATTTAGTTTATTTAAGTATTGGAATCAATATTAGCACTTGAAAACATGTAGAAAATATTGAACATAAATCTATTTTCCCGCCGTGTCAATACGCTCTTTTTTTCCTGAAAATCAGCATGGGTGTTATACATGGAACCCTTTATTTTCATATGAAGTAAACGGCATTACTGGACAAAAATATAAAGTCGAACAACTCCCAGTTTTATGAAACATGGATAACATTTTAAAACAAAATGTTTGCCTAGCTTTATGTATCACTTCAGTCGATGTCAATCATATCAACCACTCAACTGGAGTCTCGCTTTTCTACGATCACGATCGAAAGTCAGTTGCATTTTTCAAGTATTTCGATGACAAAAGAATTTCCATGAAAAACTTACTTTCAGATTTAGCAAATGTTCTATCTACTCATTAATCTTATGGGTTTTTTTGTGCAAACGCAGAAAGATTGGAATGAGAAAAGATCGTGCAAATATTCTCCGCCATTTTGAGTCTAGTCACGTGGCAAGCAAGTCCGAGTTCGTTTCCAGGTCTCCACAATCTATTTTTTTTTGTTTTTTATATTTCTAACAAGCTTGTTATTGTTTTTTTATTTTTGTTTTTCGTTTCATTTTAATTTTTGTTAAATATATATTTTTTTCTTTTTGGTTTTTTCTTTTATACAGCTGTTTTTTTCCTTATATTTTGTCCTTAAATTGGTTTTTCCATATTTTTTCTTTAATTTGTTTTTTTTTTACATTTCCTTTTTTAGTTTTGCAATAATGTTACGGTTTTCGCTATGAGGTCGATGGGCTACCCATACACCTTATCCCCATCCCATACTCCCAAAACGCCTTAAAAAATATTCCGCAAAATAGGAAATGTAAAAATTTTAAAAGTAAAAGATTAAAAGTGTGATTTAAACTGTTAAAGTAATTGATATAGAATAAAAGGAAAGGGCAGGCAGAAACCGGATGGGATGGACGGGCAAGTTACTTTACAGGGTTTCCTAGATGACGTAAAAAATTTACGTTAAGGAGGAAGGTGATGTAGACGACTTTACAGCGATAGGTAGTGAGTTCCATAGTTTCGCTCCTGTAAAGGCAAAAGAGTTCTGTGCTGTGGCAAGTCAAAATTTAGGAAGAGGCAGATGGTCAGCAGTAGCCTGGCGGGTGGAAATGTTATGAAGATCGCATAGTTTGTGGTATTTGTCAGACAGATAGGGAGGGGCTGCAATATTTAAACATTTGAACATCAAAACAGCTTTTAAAAATGTGATTCGACCACTAAAAGGTAACCAGTCGAGTTTTCTGAAAACCTCGGTGCTGTTCATTTCCGTTGGAGTCTTGATGTCAAGGATTATTCTACAAGCATACTATTGTAGCTTGATAATCCGATTTAGGACGTGGGGAAAACACTTTCAGTGATACTATTGTTATAAATTTTCTCTTAGGGGTTTGCTATTAGAGGGCCAGTGCATTTCAGGGCTTTTGAGGGAATGTTATCCGGACCCGTGGTAGCAGTGGTAGATAGAGAAGACAACTGATTGACAATAAACTCGTGGTTACCTTTTATGTATACTGAATTTTTCATCACGTCTGTGCTTGGATGTCAAGTACAGAGTTGTTGTCTGTACTGATGCTGCATTCACACCGTGAAGACATATTAAAGAAGAGCTGTATATGAATGGTAAGTTTATTTGATATCAAATTTTTGATGAAAAGTTGACACTTCAAACTTCTCAAGCCTGTTGGTTTTTCGCGCCAAAACAAGAAGAGAATTCGTTCACTGTGGTGAAGCTATAATTGATTTGTCTTGACTAACAGCTACTGCTGCCGTTGCAAATCGGAATTTTAGACAAATTTCTCCATCCCCATTTTTTGGTTTCAAATTCCTCATCGGAACTTTAACTCCTAGAGCGATGGGGTGATGCAGACGTGGGATTTTTGAAGACACTATGCCCAGATCACAGACATCTATTCGGTGGTAAGCCTACAAAGAAGCAGATATTTGAAAAGATCGCACAACAGTTTAACAGTGCATCAGTTCGGCGATCAGTGCCTTCGTAAGTGGAAAGTACCTGTGATAAATCCCAAAATGGGGAGACAGATGACGAGGATGAGCAAGACTATGGCGTTTGTCTTAATTTTTGATTTCTTCTTCCAGTTCAGCAGTGGAAAGACTCTCGGTGCACCTTCTGGTAGTGCCCAAGATACAAGCCCAATACGTGTCTTTCCAGTGTCGCTGAAAGAAGTTGTATGAAGGATTGTGTCTGGCGATCTTGTTGATCAAACAGATCCCAAGCATTCCCGAGTAAGTCTTTAGCATAAAGCCTAAATACATATTTTATTACTTCACCTCCCTCGATGCAAACAATCAATGGGATTTTATTTCGCTGTGGATAACTGTCATTTTGAAAAATCGAAACTAAGAATTCCACCGCATGCAGTGGACTACCAAGGATTCTAATCCACACCTTTACCCACTGGTTTCCTTTTTTTGCAAGAAACGTTTTTCTTATTTATGATTCCGGAACTATGCCTTTTTCCCGATCTATGTTTATACTATCGTCATGCACACTTGGTTTTGTTCGACTACAAAAGTCAAAGTATAACCACAATGTTCTTTTTTTTTTCAGGTGTACCATGTCACCATCGGCAATTTGTCGGCTGCCAAGTAGACAGCTGTGCCAAGAAGGTAAATAGGATTTTAGATTTTTAGTTTGAAAATTTAAAGGTTTAGTTTAAAAAATTAAAAAATTAGGTGATAAACCCACTGACATTGATTTTACACTGATAACTTTGAAAGTATATAATAGTTTTGAAAGCGCCACTTCTGTGGCAAACAAAAAAATTGCACACAAGTTTTTACTTTTTTAAGACTTTATATTCATTCAATGCGTGAAATTCAAACTACAATTTCGAACATTTTCAAATTCCACTTTACGAGTTGGCCCCAAGAGGTTTCATTCAATTCACGAAATTCAAACTGCAATTTCGAACATTTTCCAGTTTCACTTTACGAGTTGGCCCCAAGAGGTTTTGATTTTATTTCGAAAAAGGGAAATGTACAAGGTATATCAATCATCTGCCTTGAACATTGTTGAATAAATATGCACCATATGAACTTGGCTATTTTGTATGCTAAATTACAAGGGAATGGGTGTTGCGCAGAAAACAGAGATCAGCTTCATGTTGTAGTATTTTTTACTCCATCTTTTTCCAGGCTGAAAAAGTTGTTGCAGAAATAATCACTGTTTGTTGCAATAGCATATGAGATCTCGGAATACTATACAGGCGCCAGGCACCAAAGTGTAAACAGTGACCTATTTGCGGGTTTTATGGTGTCGTAAAAAACACAAATATGTTTAAATTGTTCGTACACACGAGATACTTTCATTTAATAGGATTACGAGTTAACGTATTCTTGTGCGCATTTGCCTTGCTCATAAATAGAAATAAAATCTGCACACCCGCATCACATTTTTCTGAGGAAAAGGATGATAAACTAATAATTTTTATGGGGCCTAATCATACCAAAGTTTTAAATTTCTGTTGTGCATTACAGTATTTTTATGATAAAAAAAGTTCTGTAAACACTCTATTAAGCCGCCTCTCTATTAAGCCCCGCTCTTTAAGAAGCCCCCTCTGTAGGTTCCACGTTTTTGTCGGTTTGTTGTCATAGAAATACTGTTTTTTCAGGGCTGGAGAGGGGACAGAGCAGGGTGTTATTCGTTAGCTGCAATCATGGTCTTCTCCATGGGGGATATTTTATTTGAAGAATCATGAATTTCAAATGTTAAGCAGTTTAATCACATATTGTTAGCAACTTTGGAAAATTGCAAAATGAAATGCACTGTATTAGACAACACTGTCTGTAAATGTACACTGTTGTTTTGTGTTACTGTAGCTATTTCGCAAAACTTGACCAGACACGATAATAAATACAGTTGTTAAAATGAGCTTAAATATATGACAACTCTACGTGACAAAATTTGCACTGTAAACTTTACTATAAGAAGGAGCATGAAAATAACATAACATCCCTTGTGTCATACATTAAGGACCAATCATTTAATCTTGTGGAAGAGGGGCGGGAATAAAACATGGCATGACTGAACCATAATTCGAACACTGAAAAGGTATAAACAGCAAGCATTTTGGTCGAAGATTGACCAAGATAAGTTTGCACACAGATTGTTCTATGACTACACCCCCTCCTCAAAACAAGATATCAAATGGTACATCCCTTACGTGTCAAAATGAACATTGGAGAAAAAAGTTTCTTCCAAAACTACTCATCAAAACTTAATCTACACCCTTCAACCAAAGAATATGTAGCATAAAATGTATGTAACCTCTACAATTCCAGTTTTTAAAAGTAATGTAAAATTCTCAGTTGCTGTTTGATTAACAATATACCAAGGATGTATTCCAACTGTCTGATAGTGAGGAAGATTTGATGTGGCCTGTGTCCTTTTCTTCCGGGTACCAAGTCAATACATTGACATCGACAACAACCACAGCACAGCCACAACTCGACATAACCAATGCACAGCACATGATAGTGAGGAAGATGATTTGATGCCGCCTGTGTCCTTTATTTCCGGGGGACAAGCCAGTATATGGACATCAACAACCACAGTATAGCCACAACTCAAGAACTCACAACTCCTTGAGCCAAGTGTTAGTGCAATAATGGGCCATAGCAAGGCCAACAACATACAAAATCCTGTTAAGATTCTGTGCTGTTTACAGAAAGCAGTTGTAACTGGTAGATAATTGGAACTTGATTCCGCTATAAAAGGTGAGACAAATGACATCAATGTTGTCAGATACAACATTCTTGAAACAGCATTTGATGAAAATGGATCTATTGAAAACAGCAGATGACCTTGGAAGTTTCCTTCTACGGGGAGGTCAGTCCTTTGACCCTGTCTGCATTAAAGTCATGTTCAGTGACCATACATCACATGTCCTTCTTTCAGAAGTTTTCATCATTGTCTTTTCCGTTCTTGATGCAAAGTTTATGTAATACGTTTAATTAATTTTAACAGGGTTCGAAATTAACGGACACTACGGCGCTATTTGCCCCAAGTTATGCCTAAATTGCACCAAGCTGTTGGGGAAATTTAGAAATTCAGGTGCAAAAATTGTCCCGAGCTTTGGGAGCAACATCTTAACATTCTTGGTAAAAGAAAACACCAAACAACATGTAAAGAAATCAATAATTTATCATGCATGATGTTGGTAGTTAACAATTTTGGTCTCTTGTAACAAACTTCGACAAGGTTTCTCTGCTAAGTCGGTGTTTGAACATGAATTTTATTGGAAGTACGTTGTCTAGGGTACAGACGTTGTGTGCAGTGCCAGCAACTGAATTACTTTGAAGGCGATGGAGGTTGTTCCGGAGGAGCTACTTTTGGCAAGAGATGGAAGGAATGACTCGCCAGGCTTTTGTGCACAGTACTGTGTATACTCGGTAATGGAGGAACTGACGAAGGTTATTGTGGACGTGGAGGTGAAGGACAAGAGTCATATCCGGCAATGGAGGTGGCAACGTTGAAGGTTATACTTGAAAGGTTGATAGAAAAATACAAACTTGGTGAGCTGACAACCGATATATCAAATTCAGTGATTGCTTTGGTTGGCGTTTGTCTCGTGTCGTTCTGGGTCAGTGATCAGAAATGAGAACACAAAAACACCGCGCCATGCAGGCGTGTTTCACCGCGGTTCTTTAATTGCTTGGAAACAAAAAGAGTTCCTGAGCTTTTAGTAATTCAAACCAATTTCAATATGGCAAGATCTTGCGTAGACATATTTCACTAAGTAACTTGTGTACCTATACTCGATCTTGCGAATTCTGTTTTGTAAATAAAATAAATCGTGTCTGGTAATCAGAGGAGTCAAAATCCATTACTGCTGTGGTAATCCGCTCAATTCTACTTATTTTTGATTTATTACACATTTATCCTCAAAGAAATCAGAAGTGTTCCCTTTTTGCAATAAATCTTGTCATAAAAAGTGAGAAATATGCAATCATCGTCAATCTTCGCATTGATAAAAGGGACTCATAGGAGCTTGCTTTTAGCATTGAAACGGAAGTTATATATTTCCACATTGAAGAAGTCTAACTTTGAAAAAATGTAGCAATCGGGAGCACTGATCTACAATCTACAGCGGATGGATGGATGGTTAGATTCGCGATCCTTTTTATAACCTGAAAATGTTCCTTTTTGTAACTTTGTTCCTTTTAGCAACCTTTTCCTGGTTAGAAAAAGACTGTGTTTCTTTATCTAACATGGACATGAGCAAGGTTTCTTAACCCTATCTAGCCCAGGGGCGGATTCCACCCCCCAGGTGTTTTTTAACATAAGTTTTGAACGGTTTACAGTTAGTCCATGAAACTTCCTGACTTTTCCTAAAATTTCCTCGCAAATCATTTCTTGTCAATTTTGTTGGACTCTGGTGTACTATGTTGCCATGGTAACCATGAAATCAAAGGTACCTTTTTAAACTTTTGATATGCAATGATTTTTAACACTTTTAATACCTTTTAGTTATTTTTCTGCAAAAAAACTCATTTTGAAGCGTGTTGTGAACGTTTGCCTAAATTCGGTCCTTTTTTCAAATTATGGTAACCCTTGCAAAATGCATTGTGGGTAAAACATCTTTTTAAAGAAATAGTGATTTTTTGGCTTTTTCCGACAATTTTTTTTATTCTCGGGAAAAGAGCTCGTATTACGTTATTTACACGTGTGTACAATTTTGAAGTATGTAATTGAAAAACATCGAAGTTATAATATTTTTTGTTGCTAGGTTTGTCGCCACTTACTTAAAAAATTGTCTTTCTAGAGATGTCGAAAGAATGCTTGAAAGCTTGAATTTTGTTTTTCTTTTACTGGCATGTTTAGGATTTTGTATGTCAAAATTAGAGTTTTGAGCATTTATTCTTGCCGACTATAATTTCAATATAGCATTTATATACATGAAAACGGTTGCCATGGCGACGGTTGCATTTCTGGCAAAACTCTTTTTGTCTGAACTTGCTTTTTACCAAAATATACTAGATTTGTACTTTTTTGAACGTTTTTATCAAATCAAAGGTTTCTATGTATTCTGGGTACAGCAATGCACCATGGGATTACAACATGGCGGCCTCCATAGTTGAGATGCTGCATTTTGGTATGTCTATATATTTCTGAGTTTTTCTTCTGGCATTTTTGCTGGAAATGGTCCAGCTTGGTAGAAAGCGCTCGATTGCATCAGAGGAAGTTGTCAAGCAAGTTGCAGCTTTCGGAGAGAGAGATAGTTCAGATGAGGAAGATGATTTAGTTGAGCTCAATGGTGACGAAGAAGAGATAGTGATTTAGAGCTAGTTGAAGACAAATATGGTGATAATGAGGAGAATGATAACGATTACGAGAAAGAGGCTGGAGTGAGTACGGTTCAGACAGTAGGTAAAGTATACAGGAAGCGGAAACTGACAAAGACCAGGCTTGTAAACAGTATCAATTCCTTCCTTGATTAGAATAATTATGAAGAAATGGTTATCCCTGATGGTACAGGAGCAAACAAATGGAAAACCTTTACTGCCTTCCTTGGTCAAGCTAAATCAGGAAGAAATCGAGAGAAAATATCTTGGACGGATCAACCTCCTCAAAGTGCAGGCAGACAGCGGACATATGATGTCATAAAGGGAAAACCAGGTACCGTAAGATCAGCAGAAGCCAAAGCTGCTGATATGCCATGAAAAGCAGGCGAGTTGTTCATTACATCCGAAATAGTGAACACTGTTGTTAAATTTACAAACCAAAGGATAAACCAAAAGATGTCTAAGCTTCCAAGAGAGACACTGGAGAGTGACAAGACGACATGGTACGGCACTACTGATGATGTTGAAATCAATGCCTTGTTTGGCATAATCTATTTTCGTGGTCTGCTTCATGCCAATGACCAGCAAGTCAGTGACCTGTTCTCTGAGCGAGCAGGTCATCGTCTGTTTGGTAGGGTAATGTCTCGCGAAAGGTTCAAGTTTCTGCTGGCAAATATTGCATTTGATGAAGAGAGTACAAGGGAGGAACGTTGGAAAGCAGACCGCTTTACTGCTATTCATGAGATCTTCGAACAATTTAATGAAAACCGTCCTAAACATCTTGTCCCATCTGATTATCTTTCTTTGGACAAGACTCTTCATTCAATGCGTACTCAAACCGCATTCAAACACTAGAACCCTGATAAGCCTGCTAAGTATGGTTTGCTGTTCAAGTCAATTAACGACGCTCGTTTCAGTTATACTTACACGTCCACTGTATATGCCTGTAAACGGAACTGGACCATACTATATAACTGGAACTGAGAACTATGTGAAGGCCTTGGTCACTCGATTGAAGACAGCTGCACTAGTCCAAGGGAGAAACATATCAATGGATCGCATGTGTAGTTCAGTATCTACTTCCCAGTGGTTGTTGTCCCTTGGCATAACTTGTGTGGGAACCATCATGTCTAACCGCATTGGGATCCCCAGTGAGGTGAAGACAACAGAAGGAAGGGAAGAGATTTCTTCTCGTATTTACTGGGAGAAATCTGCAGGCGATCTTGTGCTCTCATCCTACGTTGTCAAGACCAGCAAAGGAATAAAGAACGTGCTTCTCCTCTCAACTGCGCAGCCACTGGGGAGGGGGTCACGAAATACGATGGAAAGAAGAAGACTGCCCTTTACAAGTTGTATGATTTTACGAAGGCGGGCACTGACAAAGTTGAACAGAGAATGGGCATGTACTCTTGCAAATTCAAGTCCCCCAGATGGACAGTGGTTGTTCTCGCCTACATGATGGATCAAGCTCGCCTTAATTCCAGCACCATTTGGGCCCTCAACAATGAAAAGGATCCAAAGGAAGTCCATTCCTTCAGATATGCATGGGAGCCAGCTGAATCCTTGGTCATGCCTCATGTACGGCGCCGATCACTAAATGGTCTTAGCCTTGCAGCACAACTGAAGGTCCAAACACTGTTGGGTAACCTCCCCAAAGTTATGCCAATTCAAGACAATCAATCCAGGCCATTCCAGGCAAGTTCAAAGCCATGGCGTCACGTCACGAGGATAACGGAATCTACCGTTCCAAACAAACCCGCTTTACGTTGCATCATTTCAAAACAATCTAGCAAAGGTGAAATCACTACCGTTCAAACCACGTTGAATCCTTTTCCCATATTCCTGGAGTTCTACGAGAAAAGTAAGCATTAAGAACAAAGTTTATACCGTGACGGTAAATGAACAACAGCTGGCTTAATTTCACCATTATTTTGGCTATTTCAAAGGTTTCATTTGCACAGTATACCAAAGATTCATACAAAATATATCGCTAATTTAGTTATTACAGATCTAACATTTTCTAAACTGACAAAGTTTGTACAGACGAACGAATGATCGTCAGCAGTGATTGACAGCTGCTTTGTTTTGCCCTGTCAGTACTCATATCTTGTAATTCTACAACGATTTTATATTTCAAATATTTCATGTTTATTTTGACAAGAATAACAGAATCCGTTCATCCGATTGCGACATGTCCTTGTGAATCCTACAAGTGTAGTCACGCCTCTAGATTAAGATTCCAACTAAGGGAATAAAGTGCATTAGCAGACAAAACTACATTAACCACCAGAGGACATAATCCGCCTATTGGAACTGAGCTTAAAGTGCACATACTTTTCTTCCAAGGCCAACACTACCAACAGATACATGGCGCTGCGATGGGACCACCAGTCTCCCCCATTGAATGTAACCTCTACATGGAGGCATTCGAACAAGCTTTGGCAACTGCAACCCACCATCCGCGATTTTGGAAGAGATACGCCCATGACAACTACACTATCTTAAAGCGTAAGTACTCAGACGAGTTCACAGAACATCTTAACTCCATCGATCCTGAAAACATACAAAGGACATCCGAAGGTGAGGGGAACCAAAGACAGGCTTTCAAGCGCACCCAGGTGAAAAAGTAGGAGAAAAATAGGACCATAATTTTTCAAAAAGTTGGAAAAAAGTAGGATTTTGGAGAGAAAACTTGTACAAAAGTAGGACAGCTGAGGTCTTAGGAGAAGTACTTTTCATCGATACACCAGTGCTGATCTGGATCATATACATTGTATGACTTCCAACAAGCTTACTATATATCTGCTGATATAAAATAAAAGTGAGTACAGTACTGACATTGAGTGATTTTTACTGTCTAAACAGAAGAGTTCGTTTAAAAGTAATACAGATATTGACTACTGACACTACAAATAAAGGTCAAACCATCGAATATTTAATCAAAATAATATCAGTGACAACCATGCTTTTATTACGCAGTGAAGTGTAATAGTGTTCTACCAAACAGTACATTCATACAGTTAAAATGGTGAATGTCCTGAACATATTTCCAAATACAAATATCAACTTGTTTCCAACTAAAGGAAATTTTTATGTACGGCTGTCATAAACAGGACGAAACTTGATGCGTAGTGACTCGGAAGTCCATCAAAATGGTTACAGAAGTATGGCTGGAATTCAACTGTCACTTATAGTAAATTTTGCAAGGGCAGCAGAATAGTTTTTCATCATTTCCCTGCTCTCTCAATCAAGATCTTGTCTTTTATGACTTTCTGTAACCTTCTGTTTGCCTCAACGTACTACCTCCCAGCCACCTGCAGCTCCTCGTCGTACTTCTTTTGTTCCTTACTGACAGAGTTTTCTCTGTCCTCCAGCTTTCGCTTCTTCCTCTCCATAGACATGATGGACCCTGTTGTTCTCTGGCCTTCTCTTCCCCCCCGCGGTCTTTCAGCCTCTGCTCTTTGGCCTTCTTCTCTTTCTCTTCTCATGTTCTTCGGTTGTTGTATACACTGCAAGCAACTCTGCAGGTCTGCCTCAAGGATCGAGTGATTGGCATAGTATGGGCTTGACCATGTCCTGTAACTCTTACTGCATCTTTGGTTGTTTGACTCATCTGACAACAGAGTACATTCTTTGTTGACAACTCTTGCTTGTTGAGAGGGAACGCTCAACTTCAGTATTGTCATGGGCACAGCACAGGAAAGCTTTCAGCAGTTTGTGCAGGATTGTAGTACTAAGTAATAATTTTAAAATGCGTAGATACTTGTTTGAACCATTCTTCGGTACCACTTCTCTTGGATCACTCACGCCTGATAGTGTCCATTCATCTGTCATGCCATGTTCTTGACAATTCATATAATAACGTGAATCCCCTCTTTCAGCCTTTTGTAGCAGTGGATGCTGAACAGATACTTTGTAGCAGTTTGACAGAGCTTTATCATAGCCATGATTGGACCTTTTTTTCTGCTCGACGCTGCTCAATTGGACTCACCTAATAGAAAGCATTCTAATCAAGCAGCTGGTTCTCTGACTTTGAAAACATCGACTGGAAGCAGCTACTTGGCTGTTCTCTCAGGACTGCTTCATCTGCTTTGAGAAAGCATCGCATCAATGTATGCACTAGTTCAGACAGCTCATCATGTAGAATGTGATATGAAAGAGTCACGAACGCAGTCAAAGACTAACCCCAAGCTCTCAAGAAAGAAGATTTCAATTCTTACAACAGGATCTTTCAGTTTCCGATAGATAATTCTGTACATCTCATTGTCTTCCAGGGGTTTTTTTATGTATTGCTTATCTTTGCAGTCTTGGGTACATCTTTGAAAAAGTACTAATGAACTGCTTCTAGTCTGCCTGCCGACTCGTTTCATTGCTGGTACGAGTGTGAACCATCTAGACTGGACTTGCCGGATGAATACCTGTTCATCAAGGCCAAAACCAAGCGGAGTCTCATATGTTCCCTCAGTTGTCTTCAGTAGGAATCACAGCACTGGCTTATGAGTTATGAGCATATTGTAGACCTACCAAAGGTTGACCACAGATCCGAACTGGTGCATAAGGAGGTGCAAGATATATGGAGCCTGCCTTAACTGTATGCCAAAGCGTACTTTAACCCGGGGGGACCTGCAATGATATTCACTATACCTGCATGGTGGCATCGCACAATTTGTTGAAGTTGCAGAATCAAAAAAGTAGGAAAAAGTAGGAAATAGTAGGAATTTCAAGATAAAAGTAGGAATAGTAGGAGCTGGGTCAAAAAAGTAGGAAAAAGTAGGAAAAATAGGATCACTTGAAAGCCTGCAAAGAAACACCTACTCTAACCTGTGGGAGACTGAGAAGGCTCTGAAGTCTCCGAAAGTATTTTCCTCCAGTGTGGAAAATAAATCGACAACTGTTATGGGAGATCAATTTATTCATGAGTCTAATGAGTCATGAGTCAATGAGTCAACGAGTCAGAGAAGTATTTTTCTATTTTTTTTCTCTTTTCATTCCTTTTTTACATTTTTTTTATTTTTTCAACAATTTGATTAATTTTCTGCCCTAACCCTAACCCTAACACTAACCTAACCCTAACCCTAACCTATCCCTAACCTAACCCTAACCCTAAACTAACCCTAACCCTAACCTAACCAAAACCCTAACTAACCAAAACCCTAACCTAACCCTAACCCTAATCTTAAACCTAACCCTAACCTTAACCATTGGCTCATTAACTCATTGACTCATTGGCTCATTGACTCATTGACTCATAAAATAACGGTCCTCCTGTTATGGAAGGAGGTTGTTTACGTCTAAAAACACTAAAAGTAAAGCTTGCCGCAATCTCAATGTGATTGTTGGCTATGTTCACAATCGAAGAACTCCCCAGCAGCAGAATCTGTCGCAATTGTGCTTTCAGGGTGGAGAACTTTTGCCACAAAGTTGAAAAAGAAAGGAGCTGTTTTCAAGCCATATGCACGAGTGAGACAGAGAAGAGAACAGTTATAGCATATGTAAAACTTGTGTCCCGGAAAGTGTGAATTCAAGCAACTCGAAAAAGCGACAAGTCTTGCTTTCTGCCAATGGTCTCAATGAAAGAGTTGAATATCAAGAGCCAATGCCCATTCTGACTAAAACGGATGCTTTACACAGACTGATGGCGACGAAACTTGTCTAGACGAGTCTTGCACATCAGTAGAAGTGAGTGTTCTCAAAGTAAATATCAAATAAAGTTTAAAATGTGACACCTGTGTTTCTTTCTGAAAAGGAACTTTTATATAAAATACCAAGCGCTAATAAAAAGCCAATATGTTTCATGATAAAAACTACACTTATTGAGATAATAATTGAGCTTGATCAACCTCGCGCGACATCTTCCCACAGTTAGCTATCTGCCTCCTCCACAGGCTCTTCTCTGGCAAGCACAGAGCGCGCGGGCAGTCGCGCGCATGGGGAGATTGGTAACAAGGGTGATACTTTGCCTCGGTGGCTGATGGGAAGGGGAAAAACGGGGAGAGAAGAGCCTGCGAAATCCTGTTTCGAAAATCTGCGAAAGTTTAAAAATGGCTTCTTTCGAGCCTGGAGAAGAAGACGATGGAGAGAACGAAGGAGGAGTAGTAGAGGAGTTTTTTTTTGAGATTTGGAAGCTTCCATGGGGGAACTTTCTTTATGCGATGGTTACATGGTAAGTGCTCACCGTTCGTTTGAAATAGTACTGTCACTGAGTTACTGTGTGGTTTATAGACTTTTGACATAGCCCAATCCAATCTGAGTATAAAATCCTGACCGAAGATCTGTTTATGTTGTTGAAATATAGAGCACGCTATATTGAATACAATTACAAGTACCCCAAGACGTAGAAGAGAACTATTCGGACCCAAAGAGAAGGAAAACAGGGGTGAGAAACATCAGTTGACACCATCGTCAAAGGAGTCAGTTTTGCCCTCGTCGAAGCGTTTTGAGGTGACTGTTTACCGAAATTTCTCAATTAGGCCTCATCTCTACCGGACTCTCTAATAAGCCCCCTCTTTTGGGAGTCACAAATTTATCATGCCCCCCTCAAGAAATAATAACTTAATAAGAATACAGTGTTTTTAAATGAGATAAACTTAACTGAAATATGACTTTCATACAGTTTGTATGACCAAACAAACATGTATCACAATTCTTATGTATCTTGTATTGTTCACTATGTAAAAACAGTTGTGTTCTTCTGTTTTTCCTGTGGAACTGGGACCTTGATGAACTTGATATGCTCAGAATTTATTAAGCCCCCTCTCTATTAAGCCCCTCATTTAATGCGCCGATCAATGTTAGCCCCAGGATGAGGGGGGGGGCGGGGTGGGCAATCCCCGGAGAATTTGACTTTAAATGAGATAAACTTAAATGAAATATGACTTTCATACAGTTTGTATGACCAAACATACATGTATCACAATTTATATGTATCTTGTATTGTTCATTATGTAAAAATAGTTGTGTTCTCAGTTTTTCCTGTGGAACTGAGAACTTGATATGCTCAGAATTTATTAAGCCCCCTCTCTATTAAGCCCCTCATCTAATGCATCTAGCAATGTTAGCCCCAGGATGGGGGGGAGGGTGGGCAACCCCGGGGGAATTTGACTTTTTTGAGATGAAAATCTCAAATTCCCCTCCCCTGGGCAGGGCTTTCAGAATGTTTTGAAGTAGACGACTGTTGGGAAAAAGTAGCCATCTGTTTTGCTTGTCTGACTAAGTGACTGACAGTGAATTCTATTGAATCAGATGAAAAGTAACCGGCTGTGTAAGGCAAAGTAAACGCCAAAACTCTGGCAGTCACCGGCTTGGTTTGAAAGCCCTGCCTGGGTGCTTACCGGATGTCAAACTTCCATACAACCCTTTATAATTTGTGCAAATAAATAGGTATTTTACAGTCAAAATCCCCTCCCAGGGAGCAAGCTTAAATGTCAGTTT
>JAOEJI010545158.1:0-15646 GCA_025448255.1 Umimayanthus chanpuru
GGCATCCAAAAAAATTGTACCAAGATGGGGGAGGGGAGCATGCCAAAAATGGTGAATATGATGGGATTTCCCTCCATACATTTACTATATTTCAGTATCAGATATCAGATTTAGAGGGGGGGCATGTAGGTAAAAACATTTGAGGTGGTCTCCCCTGCCCATAAAAAACGAGTGGTCCCTGAGTTACTAAATGGTCTGCCCTGGGAAAATTCCTGATTATGCAACCCAAGACCCGGCAGGAGGTTAGGGAACAACCCATTCCCATTTGAGATTATTGGCCTCATTTTGTTTACATAAATTTCATTTTTTTGACACTTTTGGCCATCTGATTTACCCATTTTCTAAATGGGAGAAGGGCTTCAAAGCTAGGTACATGGTTTAACAGGTTTTTTCCTAATTTTGACAGAAGGCCATCTTTATCATAGTTTCAGCAGGTTATAACCTCCTGGTGCAAAATGTGGTCACAAATTTCCTTTGTAACATCAAGAAGAAGATCGTTCCTTGGAATGTAAAACACATTGGAATATTTTGTTTCAGGGCGGTAAGATTGTAAAAAGGCAATGCCGGCACCTGCACAACACATCTGGAAATTAGCCTGGATGATGTGTGAGACGGATACCCCTTCTAGTGGGCCTTTCGAATGCTTGGCTCTTGTTTTGACCTCAACAAGGAAGGCTTCAGATATGCCATCAGGGCTTGCACCATAGTTATCATCTGTTGGGTGTTTGAAGAAGCCACAACTT
The DNA here is from genome assembly GCA_025448255.1 of Umimayanthus chanpuru. Lineage (NCBI taxonomy): Eukaryota > Metazoa > Cnidaria > Anthozoa > Zoantharia > Parazoanthidae > Umimayanthus > Umimayanthus chanpuru. The sequence continues at coordinate 744 of JAOEJI010545158.1, forward strand.
GACACGGGACTCCCTAAAACAATGTAACAGATTATCAAAAATTTAAAGCAAAAATAAAGTAGTTTTCAGTATTACTGTCATCCTGCCATCCGAGCCTATGTTACACACAAGTAAACTGGTACAAAAAGAATTCCCCCCCCTAGGGAATAAACAGGCACAATATTGGTAAAGTTTGTGGTACTCACCAGAAAGCTCTTGGAAGCTCTCTAAGGCCTCCATCTCATATTGCTTCCCCCTCTTGAAATTTCTAAATTGCCTTGGCCTGCATTTGCTTTCATCCTGCTTGTTGTGCACACAGAACCATGCAAAATCGAACTCCTTGTTGCCATGGAAGCCTAACAAATAAGGCAATTTGCTGGCGGTGATCACTCCAGTCCAACAACTCAGCCATTCTGGAGTTCCTTGCTGAACATTCATGTATCTGTTATCTGTCCTGAGCTGGGCTTCATTCATCACTGGAACCTTGACATTTATCACCTCATCCTCACATTTAAGCAAATTTAATAAAATATCAGTTTTTTCAGTTGAAAAAATCTCTTGTGCTTGCGAGTCATGTTGAACAGGTTGTGTGGTTGTTCCTTTGTTTTAATCTGATGTGTTTGGTGTCAAAAACGAGTGCCACATATCCTCTCCACCCTCAGCTTTATCACTCGACTGTTCCTCCGAGATATTACTAGATATATTTTGATGAGAACAATAGTCATGTTCTCTTTCTATCAGCACCCTCAAATAGGAGTCCTTGTATGCTAAGTGATGGTACAATCCTGAGTGTTTAATATTGTGTTTTTCAAGGGTCACCGAAAAATGGTTTGCAATATCTCTTTGACAGTTGGCCAGGCCATTGGTTACCTTGGAGTTGATAGCTGAAACATCTCGTTTATACCAATCACTCTTCTCCTCTTTCGCACTCGAAGGGGCTACAACCTTTTTCTTCTTTCTTGGGTTACTCTTTCTTGTCGACTTAGCATTCCTTAAGTACTTGAGCCGAATATGTGCAGCAGTCTTAGCTACAGCTTCACTTCTTTTCTTTTGGCTGGGTCTATGCCATTTCTGAATTTTCTCAGTGCATGTCAAAGACAAGAACAAGCTGCCAAATTCAGTAAAATGCTCCAGCTGTAAAAGTATAGTAATTGCATGACAACAGAGACTGCATCTTCCTACAGGACACTCACAATAACCTTTTTGGGGAACATTGTTAATGAAGAGAATGGTTGCAGTTCGACTCACTTCTGAGGAATAGCTTTTCAAAATACTTGCTTTCACATACACCTTTCCTCCATCTTTGATGGCCATCACATATTTCATCTTTCTCGAACTGAACATTGGGTGAGCTTTCCAAAACTGCCCCTTATTTCCTTGTCTTTTGTTTGACTGATATTTTGCAGTCATTCCCTTTAAAATCTTTGGAAATAGATCAGGATTTGCCCTCCATCCTGCTGTCGCTGGATGGATTTCCTCTTTTTTCAGTGCAGTGGCAAACTTGTACACGACAGAGATGTGATCGACTTTCTTTTGGAGCAAAGCTTGGTCATCTTTGAATGGTCTTTCTTCGTCCCTGAAGCCTTTATTTTCAATGTGGTGCAAATGGACTCCAATTTCTTCAAATCTAACGATTCTAGGTCGACACTGATGGCTTTTTTATCTCATCATTTAAAGAACTTTTGGAACCCGCCATTTTGTTTTCCCGCCAAACTTTACTTCCGTCCGGCAAAAGTCACTTTCGTCACCAGTCCCTCACGGGTATGAAATCAGGCAATTATCTCCAAACATTCGAGCACTTCAATTTAGAGACTGGATGCTAGGTACCCTTGTTGTTTGATGGCCACCCCACCATTTTCTCTGGCATGTGCTTCAAGACTTTTTGTTAGCTTCAGGCTGTTCTGTGAACATCAAGCAAACAATGTCTTGAGTTGCGTCATCGAGGCAGAAGTGGCTTATGTTTTTATATGTAGAAAGAATGAAGAAAGAGAAACAGGCTTCGCCGTTGAAAATAAAATCATTGATAGAGGAGCTTGATAAACTGAAAGCCAAGAAGAAGCATTTGGAAACTGAAACGGCTGGTCTTGTCAAATCTGCAGATGACTTTTTTGGTAATAGCAGAAATCACAAGAAATGTTGATGAAGTGCGAATTCAAAGAAGTGTCCAGATTTGACACTGAAATAGAAACGAAGCTGCAAGGACTTGCATTAATTGAACAATAAAAGTTCACAGCTGGTGCTCCATAATTAAAATTTGTTGCAAGTTGCTACATGGTAATGCTTCAATGGTTATTTTTAGTCAGGTCCTGGATTTTCGTAAATATTAACCTGGAAAGTCCTGGAAAAGTCCTGGAATTTTAATTGGCCATTAGTGTACGAACCCTGAAACTTTGAACTTGTACGTGTTGCCAGTTGTGTTGCAAAGGCACAATATTTTATTCCCCACTTTGTAAGCTTCATCAGAATATATTGTAAAAACAGGCCTGGAATTTTGCGATTTTGCGAAAAAATTGCACACGACCGTGCAATCAATAGAATTTCGCAAAATCCCGCGAAATCAGTAGAAAAAAACATGTGACCAGTGCACCTGTCTTTTCGGTTGCGTATAACTGTGTCAACTTCATCTGAATAGTAAATTGTCGACATGAAGTTGACAATCTGGCTATCTTTCCAGGCCATAGCCACTACCCCATTGTACACTCGGATTATTGATTCTCCTCTTTCCCATGAGCTTTGAACTCTTTCAGTTCAGTTGGATGGCCTTTGCGGTTGGTTCTTGTTGACCCACAGACATAACTTTCAAGAAAAGGCACAAGGCAAGACTGGTGTACCAGTTGTCAATGAAAAGGTGGTGTCCTTTGTTCTGGAAATCGGTAGTCAGTCTTGCCAAAACAGCACCACACTTTCCAATAGCAGAGGAGTCTTCCGCTTCATTCCTGTTGCCCTTACCCAGCTACACCTCAAACCTTGAGGCATAAGCTGTTTCTGAATCACACAGCTCGAATAACTTGACTCCCCATCGGACTGGCTTGCCCATTATCAGCTGTTTGATCGACAGTTTGCCTTTGTCTTTGGAAAGGGATCATTGCTTCATCAATGTTTATGTTTTTCCCGCAGTTGAAATTGTCTTTGAAGGTAGTTTGTAAATGTTCGATGAGTGGGCACACTTTCTCAATCTTGTCCACACGTGAACCGTCAAGGGTATCTGAATCACAAAAACAAATGTATCTGTTCAACTGTGTAAATCGTTGAAGCGAAAATACCTTGTGAAACCCCGGAGCCAAGAACAACCATTTTGACTCATCTTGTCAGAAGTAGTGCTCATAATGCGGTAAATCAATGTTCTGATTTATGGCAAGAAGGATGCCAAAGTACGCCTTCAACTCTTGTGTTTGCTGAATTGGCTCAAACGGCATCTTGTGCTTGTTTGGATTTGCTGTCTTCTTGATTTCAAACCACGGATTTGCCCATCGACCGATTTTTTCCAGCATTTCATCACTAAGAAACAACTGGAAGATATCCACAGCATTTCCCACGCCAGGTAAGGTATTTACTGTGGGACCAGCATCATCACGTCAAAACATGTTGCGTGGATTTTGCTCGTAAAGGCGACGAGTCTTGGCTCCATCGTTGTCTTCTTCCCATGTTATGTTTGCAGGCAAACTAAAATCGAATCCCCCAAACTCTTCTTCCTTGTCGCTATCACCAAATATGTTGTCAACATCTAGATCAGAAAGTTCTTCACTAGATTCTGACATTTTCTACTTGACAAGCCCTTTAAAAATGGTTTTCGAACATGTCTTCTCAAAGATTTTGTATCGAATGAAAGTGATCTGACCACGTGGAATTTATGGTTTACCATTAATCTATGTTTTGCAATTACTCTACCCCCTATAGTAGTATTGAAAGATGCTCCCAGGTTTTTTATTTTCACCGGTCAGAATTCTGCAAAAGTGGGATGGTACGTTTGAAGAGACAATTTATCGTCCCACCTTTGTGGGATAGTTCAGTGAAAGGGTTAAACTTGCTTCTCAACTTAAAACATTAGTCACCCGCTGTTTTAGGGGATGACCGGAGCAAGATTTTGTAGTCGGGACAAAATGTTTAAGAACATTGAAGAACTGCCTTTATGCATCGTGCATTGTGTTGAATGAATGAATGATGATGATCTTTATTGAGGTAACTTTTTAACTTATAAATTTAGTGGTTTTCAAAAAGGACCTCTTGCTAAATATACATTTGACACCGTGTGAACAACCAGTCGATGAACATATTGGTCGATATTGATAACACAAGCATACCCAAGAGGAACGCTTTACTGATTGGTGAAATTGTGAAACTAAAATAAATTACATCAAAAAACTTATTAATATTAAGCTAAACTAAACTAAGCGGTAGCTTGCAAATATGATAACAATAACTAATAATAAACTATGTAATATAAAGAAAATGCTCATACTGTTGTCTTCTTGGTATGATTGCATCCGTAAGGTTTCCGCAAGGTGAAAATCACAAGGTTGAAATCTGCAAGGTAGAGATTCTCAAAGAAACAAACCACGCAATCGGCGCCATGCAAAGACTAAAAAACAAAACTAAATCTATAACGTTCATCGCTTGTGCAAACAATCACACGGGCGGTCCCTTGGGGCAAACTGCTAACAATAAACATTAAACATTCAGGAGTATACCACTGGGACTATAGCAGTTACACACGGTGTATCAGGTATGTATCAAGGATCGTCGATGGTGTATCTTGTACAAACAGGCTAGATCTATCTCACATCAGGGACTGTGTATCTTGTATCAGGGATTTGGTATCAGGGATTTATTTGGTATTCAGGGATGAGGTAACTGGTATCAGAGACTATGAAACTTAAAGTCGGAGAGAGAAATGGTTTGACACTCACATGTTGTAGATGGCCATTATAATTATTCTTGAATGCGTAGTTGTCTTTGTCAGCACACATGGATGCAGTAACCCAGCTTATAGTTTCAAGGTCACGGGATATGATGGAGGCATGTTTTGCAAAAACTTAAAACGGTTTCGGGTAATTATTTTGAGTGATTAATAATTTAGAGAACCTTTAAAAAAATAACTGAACTAAATTTAAAAAAATGATTTATCAGCCACAGAGTAAGAAAACAAGGACTTGCTATCGTTATCAATTTAAGGGGTATAACTCTTGTATTAAAAAAGAAGTTCGTCAATGTAAAAAGTAAATCTGAGGGCATGTCGTACAATAATAGCACTCAGTGCATAATACATATTTTACTTATAATATATTTTTACTTATTGAGCTTATCAAAGTCCATCCAAAGTGCCAATAATATCTACATGCAAATCATCATTCACTTTAAAAAGTTTATCATTGGTATTTCCTACTGTTTGAAGGTCGGGGCAGATAAAATGAGCAGTTGCTGCAAACACAATAGCTTTCTTTCTGGTATCAAGCTTGTACTTGCGGTGCATGGACATGGAACTTTGTGTGATGACACTTCGGCACCAGCGTGATACGAAGAAGACCAGTCATCAGTTGTCCTCTTCTTCAGGATTTCAGGCCCATCCCGAGTCACGTTCATCAAATAATATTCTTCATCTGGATTGTCCGATGCTATCGCAGCAACTACTCCTTTTATCACAAGATCCTTTATACTTTCCCGCTGCTTTTCGATTTTGTTTCTGGAGGTGCACCGATCCCCATATGCTTTTTCAGGCTTGAATTCAATTGTTTGCCATCCATCCACATAGTCTTTGTCTAAGCATTTGTCATGACTGCCGTTAATTAAGTTGTCACAGTAGTATGATAATGGTCGAGTTTCCAGGGAGTTACCAAAACCGGTTGACAATATGCTATGGATTGCACGGTTTCCTTTGACACCAGTGAACTGTCAATAAGGCCTGTCTCTGTTAACTTCATTGACTTAGTAAATATTTTGTTGTTTAAAAACAACGTCAGACTGGTGGCATGACGGTGCGGGTTCCCTCATGTTCTCGTCTACAAACTTGTAAAAGTTATGGCCGTTCTGAATCACAACTTTCTCTTTGATGACAGCCATGTCTGCTTTATGCTTAACGTTAGCACCGGCTCCATCCTGGGGACCCTTTGCATGGTAAGTTTTGTAATAATTCCGAATAGTAAATGAACCAAAGTGTCGAGGAGAAGCTCACATCTCCCATGCAATGCTGGTTCTTGTATTATGTGGAGCACCCGTCAGTGAGCTAGTGCATAAACTTTGTAGGGTAGTTGATGCCTTTCAGGTACTGGACAATTAGTGCTCGACATTGATGAACAGAGTGGTGATCGTGCTTACAGTCGGGTGATATTACAAAAATATGATCAGTTACAAGGACAGGTTTCTCCAAGGAGTTCTGGACTCCGTTTATAGCTTCAAGGGTGTGCCTGTGTAGGATGGTCACGTGGATAGATGCTTGGGCCTGTGAACAGTAAAACGACTGGGTTTCATTCTCATATTTACACGAGTAGTTTTTGGAATAGTCATGAATGCAACAGACATGGTCTTGTGGGAGGTTATCAAGCAGGTGACAGAGTTGATCATGCTGCCAAGAAGCTCGAAATTGATGGGATGGAAAGCTAGCAAGTTCCTTTTGCAAATACTGGAAAAGCTCACCAGGAGTTATTTCCTTTTTCAATAACTTAAGTTTCTTTTTCTCTTGCCAATCTGGCTGAACAATAGTTACGTTTCCAAACTGGTACCACTTCACCTTGGGAGCTTGCAAACTTGTGTCTAACTCTTCATCAAGCAACTTCAGTTTGTCAATACCACAGTACTCACAAGTTTTTTTCAATGCATGCCTTGTTGTAGTATTTTCCATCTTCTTTCGGGCAGAGAGTTTCTGCTATCAAATCAGATAGGTACTCATGAGACTTAACACTTTCCACAAGAGAAGACTTTTTCACACAAAATCTTTTTCCTGAAATCCATACACACTTTAAACAGCATTCGCATCTGTATGAATGACTTGCAGCAGCAAGAGTTTCGATCTTGGGCCCTAGGTGTGATCACATAAAATGGCTTGCACTGTTTGAATTTTCTCTGACCCATCTTGATATCAGGGTACTTTTGTCTTAACTCCAAGTATGCTTCAGTCTGTGTCATCTCCAAAATTTGTTTCTCATGAGTGACATTTTTTTTGGCTCTATCTGCTGACGAATCGAGTCCTTCTTATTCCCTGTCCAATGAGAGATATCAGAGCTTGCCCAAAAGTCATGTGCAACTTTCCTAATTTCTGCTGAAAAAGCGTCTGACCAAGTTTTCTGTTCTGTGTAGGTCCAACATTGTTTCTCGCTGCGAAGAACATGAGTACAGTGTTGAGAACTCTTAGTCACATGACCATGACTAATATTTAATTTCTTAGAAATTTTGCTTTTTAAGCGACCTTTTGAAACGGATTTACCACAGATAATGATACTCTGACATTCACTGCAGCCCTTGCAACATCTGACCATTTTTTCTTGGTCGCTGCAAGTGCATTGGAGACATCTTGGAATGCAGCTGCTGTTAACTGTGCATCTTCTTGCTCCTCAGGGGTTCTGACATACCCTGTCTCTTCTAACACTTTGCGAGTGTTCCCAGTGGGGCTGTCGATTATTGCAGCTACTAATGCTGCCTTTTTCGCAGGTGTGTCAGGGAGTGTCTCCTTCACGTTGTCCAGAGCGTGTTTTTTTCGCCTCTCTGCTTGAATAGCCCTTTCCAGCTCGTTGCTTTACAGTTGCAACTGGAATTGTCTTCTTATCTTAATAGCATTTGGCCTGTTGCGCCTTTTGGTATTGTTTCCTCTTTTCATTCTTGACCTTGTCTCTCTGCCTTTGCTTTGCCTTGTACACTTTCTAGTTTGGTTTGCTGTTGATATTTTGTTAATTCTGAGATTACAAATTGGCTACAATCATTGTAAGCCGATTGTACTTGGAGCGTTTCTCAATCACTAGTTACTATACAGTTACCTTAAAAAATAAAAATATGACCCAGTACGTATACAAGACCGTGCAGAAAAAACTCAAAATGAAGCCAGTAAACTGTGTGCAGTGGCAACTGATTCGACTGAGTTTGAAGGCAATTTTAGGTTGGCGTTCCAAATATGCTATGACATGCCATTACATTTTTAACTGCAAAATACCCCTATAATTTATGATTTTTCACAACGTAGTGTTAGGGGACTTACCCTTATATTATTGGCATTAAACTCGTAATACTAATAAGCCCCCTCTCTAATGAGTGTCCCCTCTTGAAGAACAGAAATTAAATATGGCACCACGGATACTTAGTAGAGCTTTTGCGTTGCTACTATATATATAACCAACTTTAAAGTTATTGTTAGTTAAACAGGCTCATTGTATAAGCGGTTTCATCTATAGTTTGTTTTGTTCTTTCTGTTACAAAATTATTGTTTATATAGAGCTTTAACTGACACAGCGATAAACATATTCAATATAAATCGCTTTTCTCTTTCAGTTTTACCTCGATAATTAAACAAAAAACAAACTTCAACCTAAATTTGCCAGTTTCTGGTTGACTTTCTACTTTGTTGTTTGCTCTCCTATTTTTCTTGTGCAGAAGAATGGCATCTCTGTGCTTAATGTAGTATTTTTTCTGTATCTTGCACCTCTTCAACTTTTTGTTTTCCTTCCATTCTTTCAGTTTTTCAGCATTCGACTTCGTCATCTTGAATTCAGTATCGGTTCACTTAAAAGCCAAGATTGCGTTTTGAAAAGCTTGTTTTTGTATCTTGGCCTTAAATAGTATGTGCCAAGTGCTTTTTGAAAATGACATTATGCAGGCATTTCCCTTCTATTTCTTTCCCATTATCCGTATTATGTATAAGGCGTAACTTTTTCTTAAAACTACCAGAAGGATCTACGTCTGTTCACTACACGTACAACTCTATATACAATACATTACAATACAATAACTTTATTTAGTATCTAAACTAGAGAAACTATACAGTAGAAAAATAAAAACAAATATTTACAGAAATGAGGGACTCAGCTAGCTGTAATAACCTGAGGTTAGTCTAGACAACTAGCTAATTATTGATTATACAATTTTTGTGTATGGTCAAAAAGAAGAAAGAAAGCAAACAGGAAACATGCAAGAAAAGGACAGAAGTTGAAACAAGTACTTAAAGTAGATGAAATTTACACAGTTCGTAATAACTTGTTACAAAGAAAGAACACTGGTAAATATAGATATGTTGCAGTATAAAAAATAAAAGCAATGTCATGAGACGTTAAAAACATTTTCGGAAGATTGTTATGCATTTGGACAATCAATTTAATGAGTTTTATAGACCTCCAGCAGACTGTCTTTCAGTTTCCTTTTAAAAGCGGCTTTTTTAAGATTTTTAATTTGTTCCTTGATTGAGTTCCACACTTTTGCGCCTATGTATCTAATGCTAAATTTTCAATAGTTAGTTCTTACATGCGGGAGACAAAACGTCAATTTTGATGCTAGTCTTGTGTTGTAACTGTGTGTTTGACTAACCTTTGTAAAGAATATATTGAAGACACTAGGTAGATTACTATTATGGTAATCGTACATAAAGATTGCATTGTGAAAAAAATCAGGTCAGATAATTTGAGTATATTCAGTTTGCTAAAAATCGGGTTTGTATGCTCACCGTAGTAAGAAAATGTTATAATGCGAATTACTTTTTTCTGAAGAATAAATAAGGGATTAATTGTAGTATTATATGTATTTCCCCATGCTATAAGGCCATATGTAAAAAAAGGATAGAGTAGAGAGTAGTAAAGATTAGTGAGAATATCAGTGGTTATAAAAAAAGTGTAACAGCTGGACTGCATATTGGGCTCTGAACAGGACTTTTGCTTCAGTTTCATCAGAAACGCCATCGTCAGTTTCCCGGTGGTGTCGTATGGACCGTCCATTTCGTTTATGGTCGTGGCTGGTGGCCCAGAACCAGTGATTACAGGGTTGTCAGCAGGGCCAGGGTGAGCAGTATCGAAGAGTGGAACTTTCGTCAACTACAGCTGCTGGTTGTTGAAAAGAGCCGTCTGTGTTTTGCATTAGTAAATCCACTAGCTGATCAAGTGCTGTCTTCATTTCATCCTGCTTAGTAATTACATTCATTAGCAGCTGGTTGGTCAGACTGGCATGTTGGCAGAGAATTTCATAAGGATTAGTAATATTTGGCTGGGTAGCTGGGGCTGCATTTACTTTTGTAGTTTCAACAAGCGGGAGCAGCAGCTGAGTTGTCCTTGCATTCATTAGGTATTGATTTACTCAACATATACTCTATGCTATCATTTTCTGACTTGGAGTCAGGTATAAATTCAAAGGCATTACCATTATACCTTGTTCGTTCTGGGATCTTTGACGTTGGCAGCTTTTTCCGACTCTTCCCCAACCATTTCTCTGTTTCTTCTCCTGAATTCTTCTGCGTTGGATAGAAACTCCCTTTCTTTTTGTAAAAGAACTGTTTCATCATCTAACCCAAAATAACAATTTTTCAGGGACTTTGTTCCGTTGGTACTAATGATTTCTACAATCAGTGCAACTGAACAACAAAAAATCTTGTATTACCATGTGAAAAGAGGACTTCGGCATTGTGGACTTCATTTGGGTTCTGATACCAGGCATGTACAACTTTCCCCACTGCTACTTCTTTGCTTGGCATTTTTAAAATTTGGCTCTGTGGAACTGTTGTAACTCCTCTGTCTTGCTACAAAAGTAAAGCTTTTGACGGCGTTCAGGTTTCTCTTGGAGTCAAAAATCGAGAGGACATTTTTGAATAATAATAATGATAATGTTTTGTAACTAACTGAAAAATCCCGAGCTTATTTCGGTAGTCCTGATTAAGGAAAACTGGAATGATCTTTTGGTCATGTTCTTTTTTTAAGTTTGGTTAACGGAAGAGGCAAGTAATTGAAGTGGTCAACCGTGTGGTATGTTGTCTAAAAAAAAAAGAAAAAAAGAAAAAAGTAACGGAAGTGGTCAATCGTGTGGTATGTTGTCTATGCTCGAAGTTTGCATTCCTCAAGCTTTGGGTCACTTTGACCTGACTCAAAATAGAAAACAAGATGCAAGTTTATAAATGCTTACACGTCGTGAAGGTTGAGTATAGGGGGTTTTTCAGTAGTATTGTTTAAATATTATAGAAGCGTTCACTTTAATGTTTCATTGTGTCAATGTATGGCTGGGAATCTCTGAATGATTGAGAAAATCTTTTAAAAACCGAAACAAAAGCAGTATTGTGCCTCCTCCTGGAGTTGACCATGGCCGACTCCTTAGAGATTTAGAATTTCTCAATGTATCCATTCTGTGCTCGAGCAAGTGTCTAAAATTTGATCTAAACTTTTATTGGCTTGGCAAGCATTTGCTGTTTGAGCCAATCTTATTTACTTTGAACTTTACCATTGTCTTGTCAATTGAAATTTGCATCCAAGTGTTAAGTTTGTTCGACATTTGTTATTTGCAATGTTCAATAAACCTTGTACCTTGTGGGCTTTATTGTATCCTCATTCTCCTTGGCGTGGAACTTGTTCATCAACATTGTGGAATTGCAGATATCAAAGAATAGCAAGAAAGCGATTCCTGCTCATAACTTTTCCAAAATCAGGAGTACAGATATCAGAGCTTTTTGTCTGCCAGTTTTTTTCTGTAAATATTAGATTTAATTTTGCCCATTGCCATTTTGAAGCTGATAAGCGTCATTGCAGACCAAGGCATTTTGTGCTTTAGAGGCTCGGCTGAGTGCTCACACAGTATCTCTTGTTTTTGTCAACCCCTTCCTTATTTGAAAACTGAAGGTTGATCTGCCGAACATGACCTTGCACCAAGTATAATGGAAACAACATGCAAGAATTGAATAAAGTTGGTGCAATAATTATATTGCTCCAAAAAAATTGTTGCAACGAACTTGGAAGATTAGGTTGATGGCAGCTGGATCACCTCGCTGTCTGTATAACAATAACAATAATTGTACCACAGAAACTTGCATAATATTAAGTTATTGAAAACAAATGAACTAAAAATAACAATGGGTACTGACTTTAAGAAATAACTGAAAAGCTGAAAATGCCTGGAAGCTAAGAAAAGTTGCATTACAAGGTTAGAGGTACAAATAAAGTATACATAAATTCACACGAACACAGACACACATACATACACAGCCTAAATATGCTAAATAAAATAACATAAAGGAGCTACATGTACAATGAATATATATATATATATATATATATAACTACCAACAAATAAACTGTAAACTTCATCTGCTATAAAAGTGCTCAATGGAAAACCAGAGCTGTAAATAGATAGATTTGTGGAGTCGGACTAATTCAAACACATTTTTTTGCTACTCCGAGTTTCATGCTTCTCGCAAAGCAATCATCAGGCAACTGCCACAAAAATCGGTTACAATCTTAGATATACATATGAAAATAGGGAACAATGCCTTTTCGCGTGACATGCAGGGATGTTATTGGTTGATGGAAGTTTAAACAGTCTTAAAATATAAATAAGCAATCAAGGTATTTGACAGAAATTTTTTAGAGTCTACAGGTCGATGTCAGTTCGTTTCTATGATTAAGTGTTGACATTTCCGGTTTACAAATTATGAAAAACTTCTCCCAAAAACACATATTACATTTTTTGTTAATATTCGAATATGATCTCGCTTGTTTAACTTTTTCTTCCATTTGATTTTGTAATTTAATTTATGGTCCTTCAGATCCCAGATTTATTTACTTCAGTTACATTTCTGTACCGTTCGTTTCTGAAAGAGCACGTGTGGTTTCTATACTGTTCTTTAAAAGTTGTGTCGCAAAGATCGATAAATGTTTCTTTAGATTCTGGGGTAGTGACCTCTGCTTGGTAAATAATGTTTGTCACGTTACAATTTCTGTCTAGGGGGCAAGAATTCTTGTTACGACAATTGCATAATTTCTTCGTTTCATCAGAGGATTTTAAGTCGTTGTCCAGTTCAGCCTTGTTGTGGTTTGAGATTACGGTCTTGATGTTGCTCATACAGCTATAGCTCAGTTTAAGAGTGTTACGGTTAAAGATTTTATGGAGTGGGTTCGTCTTAGGAAAGTGTTGGTCGATGAGTGAAAGAAAGCATTTTCCAGCTTTCGTTTCAACATTTTTACTGTATGGTGGATTGAACCATGTTATATTTCTTTGATGGTTTCTGCGGTTTGTTGGTGTATCAGGAGTTGTTTCATTGTAAGACAGTTTGTATTTGTAACCACTTGTTTAGTGCGTCTTGGTACGTGCTTTTAGCATCTTCAGAACATTGCTTGTCGGACGATATTGCCGACAAACGGTTGTTGATCAATCCAGGGATATTTCTTAAAGTAGAAGGTGGGTGGTGTAGTTAGAATGTTGGTGTACATATATTGGTATGTTTCCGTCTTTTCTATAAGGAAAGTGCTTTCCACTTGTTAAGTCAAGGATTACATCTAAGAAATTTACTCTGGATAGGTTGGCCTCTACTGTAATCTTTAGATTGTGATCATGGAAAATTTTGCACAGATGTTTCTTGATCCTTTCGATCTCCTGCAGCATTTTGTTGAATGCGGACAACCCGTCATCGCGATAAAGGCCGATATTCTTTCCGTACTTCTTGGTAAGGGAGGAAATGAGGTAGCACCCAACCAGCTCGCAAGTCTCAGCACCAGCGAACGATCACATGGTGACATCGAATTGGTTATAGAGGCTTTTTTCTGCCATGGAGCACTATTGTTGAACAGCAGTGATCTCTTTGCTAGTATGATTATGTCTTGTTCGTGTGCATTGATGGGTCGGTAGTTGTTGGCGAAATCTAGTGCTTTGCAGAGTAGTTTCTCACTTGTTTGAATTAGTCCGACTCCACAAATCTATCTATCTATCTATCTATCTATCTATCTATTTTTATATATATATATATATATAACATATTAAAAATTTAGGATAAAGATAAAAATGTGTTTATTTATCTTTATCCTAAATTTTTAATGTTTTATATAGCTCAGCCTACACAGGCATTGAGCACTTTTTACGCCAGTGGCGATAGTTACTATTTTACATATATATATATATGTGTGTGTGTGTGTGTGTGTGTGTAAAATCAGTCGCCTGATGATCGCGCTGGTGCGTGGCACATGAAACTATTAGTAGCGAATATGAAGTTTTGACTTTCCTCATCCACTATTTTATATTGCTCCGGTTCAGCCAGTTGAGCACTCTTTGCAGATGAAACTGTCAACAACTCATTTTATTATATAATATATGTATATATATATATATATATACAGTATGTAGTAACATGGAAGTTCAATCATTTTGTTCAAAAATGCTCAATGCACAAGCATTGTTCTCTGAGGCCAATTGTTTACATTGGCTCCAGAACACAGTCTTAAGAAGAGATTCAACAACCACACGTCATCGTTCAAGCATAAATGGCTCTCAAACAGCACTACTCTTTCTAAGTACATTTGGGAATTTAAAGCTACTGGTAAAGAATTTAACAACAAATGGTCAATTCTGAAATGTGCGAAAGCGTACACTGCGGGATTGAAAACGTGCAATTTATACTTAGCAGAGAAGCTTTGTATTTAAACGTGGAGAAGCAGAACCTGTTGAACAAAAGATACTAACTAATCAGCAAATGCTGGCACCTCAACAAATTCCAAGCCTACAATTTTAAAATAGCTTAACATACCCAAGGTTCTTCAGTCTGGTGATCGCGACAGTGCGTGAAACACTAGTGTTACTGATTTTAAAAGACCAAAGAGAACCACTTTTGCCCAAATAAAACCAATATGTCCAAAAAAACCCAATTTGCCCAGATCGAACCAATTTGCCCAAATAGAACCAATTTGTCCAAATACAGCCACTTTTTGCCCAAATTGAAAAACCTTTGCCAAAATAGAACCAATTTGCCCAAATAGAATCCGGTGTGCCCT